>BGPR01043249.1:0-10244 GCA_013235015.1 Araneus ventricosus
AAACTCATCCAAAACAACTCCACATATCAAATAAAAATGTTTCTACGCTACATTTTAATATGTGGGCTCTGAGGTGTGATGAGTCACTATAACGAATACCTATGACGTGTGTGAATATACGCGAGTATTCAGGATATTCAATCTGCATAAAATTGAATATTACTTTCGAAGATTCAATTTTAAAAATATCAATTTGTGCAAGAACCTTCATCATTTTATTTCTCTTGGAGATCAACAGCAATTTAGCTCTTGCAATGCCGATATCTTTGTGAATATTAACGGTATTGGAAAGGAATTTTTATACAAGTTGGCCTATATATCTGATTCTTAAGGTATCGGAGACATTCTTTTGGAAAATAACTAATATATATTTTTTAATGTTATTTTTCAACTGCATGTTTTAAAACTATGAAAATATTGTAAAATTAGGCTTTCAAAATAATATTTTTTTAAAAAAACTGAGACATTTGAAGAAAAATGACTAAATTATTTGCCTTACGCTAACAGCCATAGACAAAATCATATTTTAAATATGCATAAATCCTTGTAGGAGTACATTTTTATGACAGTTATCTGTGTTATGCTCTAAAATATTTCTTGTACTTCAAAATAGTTTTGAGATATAGCTGAACATAGTTAATAAACTGGTAATTTTTCATAAAAATGCTTTTCGTTTATGTTTAGGCACTTAAAAATAATACTTTATTTTAAGATTGACCTTAGTTTTTAGAAGAAAACATCAAGCATATTACAGAAAACGATCTCAGAAAATTTTTCTTATCAATACTTGAATAACTTTTTGAGAAATCATTGTTACGGTCGACAGTTTCCCTCAAAAATATCATTTTTCAGAAAACACAATTAAAGTTTTCATGCAACATAAAATAATGCTTACAGTTCGGTAATAAAACAGCTGTAACTCCATTTGTAATTCACGTAGAGTAAAAAGTGAGGCAGTTTTAGAAAGCTGGTTAAACAGGCTACAAAATTAAGTCATAATTTTTTTTTTGATAATTTCATCAAAAACGACGATTTTAAATCAGTCGGATACCTTAAGTTATGAAAGAAAAATTACGCTTAAGTTTTGCCCATTCACAATAAAAAAATGCTCAATATGTGGTTTCACTAGCAGTGAAACCAATATGAAAAACCAATGAACACGAAAGAGATATATAGCTAAACCCCAGACCCCAGTAATGCCAAACCTCTAGTATTCGAATCTGTGGATGGAGGAAATCAAGACTTCCTCAATCAAATCTGTTAAGAAAATGCTCCACTAGCTGCTGAAAATTAACTTCCTTTTCTCGCTGCAAGGTGTCCTGATGTATGCCAGAAGTGGGGCAGGGGCACCCGAAAAGAGAATATCATTTTTGTGCCATTTGGCGGGGCAGAAGCATACCTCTGGATCGATCAGGCCGTTTCCTTGGATCGGAGCCAAGGATTGTCGAGGGGGACTGTTGCGCGATTTCTGCAGTCGACGTCGGATTTGCGTCCCTCCAACCAGCGCTGACAACCTAAGACCGCACATGACAGCCCTGATGGACACTGTGTTGCCACTTAATCTTAAAAAACAACCTTCCTGAGGATTTTGGACACAGATTTATTCAATTATGGGTGTTTTTCCTGGTGGGAGGTGACATTTTGGGGGGATTATTAGGGGGTTATTAGAGAAGGATTTGCGGTTTTGAGGTCCTGAATGCTTTTGCCTATATATTGCCATGCTATGCATTCGTACTCTATACATGTGTGGTAAAGCAGTATATTTGAGATGTCAACCTATAAAGCATGTTTTTTAATATTTTTTTTTTTCGCAAAATATGCTTTACCCGCTTCCACCAGTTATGAAAAACTCAAAAAATAAGAAAGAATTCTCGTAAAATTGTATCACTGGATTATGAAACAGTTCCTACTTTCATATCTGAATGTGGCCTGCAATCAAGAACCTATAGCATTTAGGGTTCATTGCAGTAAATTTGACCTAGTTGTGTGCAAAATTGAATCACCAAAAATCAAATGCACAACAGAATAATCATAATGCAGTAATAAATTTTGAAACAATGTTGCATTAGAATTGTTTCTGATGGCCATTATATTGCTATCGAAGATTAAAAACCTAGAGAGAATTTTGGACGCATATTTATTCAATTATGGATGTTTTTACTGGTGGGAGGTGATGGTTTGCTGTTGATTATTAGGGTTATTAGAGAAGGATTTGTGGGTTTCAGATGCATTTAGATATTGCCCTACTAGATATTCTTGCTCACTACGCATGTTGTGGAGAATCTTACCGTAAAAGATGCAGACTTTGGCGCAGTGAAAACAAATATAATCAAATGTTTAAAAAGATATTTTCAGAATATATTTACAATCTCATCTCTAAGTTAACAACGTAGAATTCCGCATTACCAACTGGCTATGATAACATTAACAAAACTATATAATCATGTCGTAAGAGGGTCTTGACGAACTCGTTTCCCCACGCATGTGTAATAAAACAGTACATTGGAAATTCAAACCAATACAGCATGAATTCATATATTTTTTCACAAAATATTGTAAACATGCTTCCACCATATATGAAAAATACAGGAAAATAAGGAAAAACAATTCTCCTCCTAAAATTTCATCACTTAGTTATGAGAACATTGCTGCACCAGAATTGTCTCTATGGCCACTGTCTTGCCACTTAATCTTGAAAAATAACCTTCCAGATAATTTTGGACACAGACTTCCGCAATTATGGATGTTTTTGCCGATGCGAGGGGACATTTTGCGGGTGATTATTATTGTCATTAGAGAAGAATTTGCGTTTTTGAGAGGCTGTTAGTTTTGGCCCAACATTCCCAAACTACATATTCTTTCTCTCTGTACATATGTGATAAAACAGGACGTTCCTGAAGCAAACGTACGAAACATGATTTATTATATTATTTCACAAAATATGGTATACCTGCTTCCCCCGAGCATTATGGATGTTTTTGCTGGTGGGAGGGGACATTTTACGGGTGATTATTAGGGTTATTAGAAACGGATCTGCGTTTTTGAGGTGCTGACAGTTTTGGCCTAACATTGCCGTACGACATATTATTTCTCTCTGTGCATATGTGATGAAATGTACTTTCGAGATGCAAACATACAAAACATGACTTACTATGTTAGTATTTCACAAAATATAGCATACCTGCTTTCCCAGGCATGAAAATCACAGAAAAAAATTAATTAAATTCCCATGAATTTTTTCCATTTAATTATGAGAAGATTCCTACATTTGAATCATTGATTGCAGAAACTACACGAGTTGATAATATCAAAATACTGGGAGCTTTAAAAACTTATTAATTTTTAAAAATAAATATCTAATATTTTTTGCCTGGTAGATTTTATATACCTATAATGTGACTTTACTTGTCTTTGTTCATTCATTCTGCAAATACTCAAAATGTGAAAGCCTAAACGCATTTATGAAACAAAAATTGACCTAATTGGCTTCTGCAATCTATTATTCATTTATATCTAAATGTAGTTATGTAATCAGTAACCTATAGCCGTTTTATGGATTTAAGGTTCTGTACAGTAAACTATACCTAGGAGTGTGCAAAAGTAAATCAACAACAAACAAGTCAGGAACCTATAGCCCTTTCATGGTGTTAGATTGCAAAAATTGCATCTACATTTTTTTTCGACTTTGTCAGTATTTTTAATTATTTAATTCTTCGCCATCAAAGTTTCTTTCATCTTTTGTGGCATCTTTGACAATTTTTGAAATTCAAACGATAATTTTTAGCCGTTTCTTTAAATATCTAAATTTTTATTAATAATTTACTTTGTATTCGACTTAAATATTATTTGTCTTAACTTTTGTTGTTGTTTCCATTAAGGTTTCAACTTTATTAATTTTTAAATCAAAATTTTTCAACGGGATTATTTCTTCGCCATCTTGTTTTCGCGCAAGAATTTGGCGTAATCAGGTTTTGGCGTCTGTCACTGGAATCGTTTTCCGTTATGATTTGAATTTCTTTTGTGATGGGCTGAACGTGTGGTTCGAGTTGTTGCAGCTGCGGGCCCAGGGCCTTTGGGCCTTCAGGAAGCTTGTCATTTTTATATTTTTCTCTTTTCCTTTGGAAGTTTAAATGAAAGAGTTCGATTCTCCTACAAGTTTAAGGTAAGGTGATGTGATGTCTGATTCTGAGAATTTGAAATCTTCAAGATTCTGCGAGTTTGAAATCTTCAAGATGTGAATGGTGTTATCCAAAATTTTCATCTTTATTCATGTATGAAATGGAGGCAATTGTGACAGATTTTGGTGCTAAAATTTGCGCTATGCAAATCAGCAGTTTGAGTGAACTGAATATTCAACCTCAAGCCTTGCGCTAGAAATGATCAGATTACAATTTGAACAGCCTGTCCTGCAAAAATTTCTTCACGTTAACAGTGTTTAAGATGGAATTGTGCAAGGAAGCGTGTAGTGCACCAATAATGCGTCTAAATCACCGAGTTGTGTATACATAATTTTGTGAAATTACCAATTTCTTCGAATTTTTTCATACATCGTGTGTTGTAATAAGTTTTTCACAAGCAAACATAGGCTGCAATGTGCTTTGTCAACGTAACATAATTGTTTTTCTGCAGAATCAAAAATGTATTCCTTGAATTTGTTGTTTTTACCTAGTATCCTCATTACTATATTTTTTTTATAAGCCAGCAGCGCTTTGTAATATGTGTAGCTACATATTTTTTATTTTGGTTATTACATTTTTTAATCATGTGCATCAATCTTGTATATATATAAATCATGGCAGTGATTAAAATAATTTAATTTAAACTATTCTATAATAAAAAGATTTAAATTCATAGATTTTGATTCTGTTTTAATATCTCTAATTGGATTTACTACTAGCAATGTACTACCACTGTATGCAAAATGATTTAATTTAGTAGCTAGGTTTTTCAGGTCTGCAAAGGTAGGTGATTTATATGAGTATAGCTTGAATTGCTTATTATTGTGTTATATATTTCAGAACCAAGGATTGATTAAATAATTGATATATATATTAATTTAAATTTTATCATTGGGCATCTACCTTGCTTTAACATTTTATTATAATCCTAGTTACCCCATCCAATACATGGATTTAAGGTTCTGTACAGTAAACTATACCTAGGAGTGTGCAAAAGTGAATCAACAACAAACAACTCAGGAACCTATAGCCCTTTCATGGATTTAAGGTTCTGAGCAGTAAACTATACCTAGGAGTGTGCAAAAGTGAATCAACAACAAACAACTCTGGAACATATAGCCGTTTCATGGATTTAAGGTTCTGTGCAGCAAACTATACCTACGAATGTGCAAAAGTGAATCAACAACAATCAACTGCAGAACAGACTAAGTACTTTTCGAAAAAATGTTCCATCAGAATTTTTCCCGCACTTTTTTTGCGAAACAACTATATCTTGAAATTCGTGCTTCCAAGTCAATTTCATTTTGTGTGCCATTGTATATCGATATGACAAACGCTACATATCAGTATAACAATAGAAAGACACTAAAATAATTTGATTCATGATAAAAGTTTGGTATATCAGAAATATTATTTTGATTTTCATTTCTCATAAATAAAAATTTGCTTTCGATTTCGATTAAAAAATTCCATGATTTTGTTAATATATTTAGTGAAACTGCTTGTCTTCAAGATGTGAACTCAACTAAATTTAGAAAAATGAAAGCATCCAAGAAATTTCCATCATTTTCATGATGAGGTGCAATTTAATGTCACTTTAAACTGCCCCCATCATGTTCAATCCCATCTTTGTTCTTAAATAATTAAGAAAAAAGAAGAAAAATTAAAGCAGCTAGAAATTGTCTCAACATGTCATGATGGAGAACAATTTAATATCAATTTAAGGTCATTGTTTAAAGTTAAGCTTTAACCGTGCTACAAGTTTACAGCTTGGAACAGATTTTAAATCTTCCATGCGATTAGCATTGCTAGCATGCATTAATGAAACTGTTACGTTGAAACAATTTCAATTAAAATTCAGACTAATTTTATGTTAGAGCTTAGAATCTATTAAAATTATTTGCAATTAATTTTATTGCTCCAGGCAAAGCAGAAATCAATTTGAATTGCTCAACAAAGCTCGAAGACTACGTTCATTAAAGCGTTATATATAAATAGCTGTTCTACTCAACCCAATATATATTTATTCATTCGTTATCGTTATATAAATATTTATTCAAACTAGCAGACGATTGCATATCGTAAAAATAAAGAATCTTCCGAAATTGGAAATTTAATGAAGCTAGTAAATGCTAGCAAATGAAGCGAATTTCGTAAATTATGGAATTCTATTCATAATCTTTCGATTTTATAAATAGTAAAGATTCAAACAAATTCCTAAAAGAGTGACTTTCTGTTTCAATAATTACTGTTTGCATGAAATGAAGAAGGTGACAGCCATGCGGTCTTGCAGGAATAGTAATCAGACTCTCAAGAAGTAATCGACATTTATATAAAATTTCTGGAAATTGTGTCGTTATTAAAACTCTGAGAGCAGTAATATTTAATTTAGAGGGACTGAAACTTCGATATAAAGTTTTCATTCATCTCAGCAATAGCATCGCTTATATTTGAGTTGAATAGTTAATTTGAGCTTAAAAATTAATAAAAAGTCAAAGCTTTCTTTAAAAACAATTACTAATGAAGCTATTTTCAAACGGACTTCTTTTAAAATATTAATAATTCATGCTCCGAAATATAATTTTATTGTTTTATTCAAACTGTGATTTATAAGAATCGAATATATAAGTGCGATATTATACATCGAGGTAATTAATTCAGATATTTTTTTGGCATTTATTCTTGTTAAAAAGACTATTTTTGGAGAAAAAATTATAAAGAAAGTTTACAAATCGGTCTTAAAATTTTAATGAGCATTTAATTTTATTATCTGTCAATTCGATGCGAACTTGAAAATTATGTAGTTCTATAAGTATTAAGAGATATTATTCATTAAATAATATTTGTAAAGTTTTATGCTCTTTATGCATCCGTAAATTTTTCATACATTTAGCTGCAATTGGTATTGTCACTTGCTTCAAAAATTAGCGAATATATATTTATCCTTAAGAAATAACGAAATTTTTTATTCGAAAATTAACAAATTTTTAAAGTATGTTCGATAATCTATTACACTTTAAAAGGCAATGAATAAAAACAAATTTAAAAAAATTAAGATATAGATTTTAAAACGAAAAAAAAAAATTTTTTTTGAAGGAAAACTTTGAGCGAGCTTTCTACTCTGTCTTAAGACGCTATTTTTTACGACCCAGTTTATCTCCCCATATTTTACCATAATTAAACTAACTCGGAATCGCCTTTAAGAAAGAGACTAGAAAAAAAATCGAAGCAATTCTACTTGCTTTTCTTGGAACCTTTTAGTATCCATTATCGTCGAATATCGGCAGCTCTGACAAGATTCTCCAAGAGTCTAATCGTCTTCCTTCAAGAGAACAGCGCACCGTTCCATCCAAACCCTTTTATCTTTTTGCACCCCTTTTGCCGAAAAGAACCACACAAGCGAGAAAGGAGCTTAAGCACTGCCCCCCCCCCTCTGGAGTAATCCGCCCAGGAACAATTAACGCCAATTGCCAGCAATCCTCTCAACCCCCACCACCACTTTTTTCACCTCCCCCGTTCGATTTCCTTGTCCTGTTATCCTCATTTCGCACGGTTCTTATAGGACAGAATTTGCCTAATCCTCCAGCAAAGCCATTAAGGAGGCAAAGAGGCAAAAAATGTCGGCTTTGCCGGTTTGGGATTCTGCGGTAGAGGAAAGTTTGTTCTTTCGACTATCTCTATCGACCGGAATGACTAGTGCGGAATTCGATTAGTTTTCTGCGTTAAGGAGTGATCGGAAATTTGTCGTGGGCGATGCCTCCAGAATATAAATTTTAAAGAAATTCGCTCGAAAGAAAGGAACCAATACAATCGAACTTGTTAGAAAAGAACCGTTAAGAGAATGTGGTATTCACTTTATTTTAGAAGGTATCGATTCAATTTCCTGTCAAGTAGAATAGGTTCTGTTTTTTCGCATACAAATAATAATTGTCAAAAAAATTCGACCTCGAGGATTTGGCGAATCGCCATGTTTTATACGTGCCTGAAACTGAAACTAACGTTGTTGGAATTATGTCTGTGTATCAGTGAACATGATAACTCATAGACACAAAAAGCTAGTTGACTGAAATTTGGTATGCGATCATTACACTAAAATTGCAGATTTGCTATCAAATTCTTGACAAAATCCGTCAGTGGAAATTTTTCACGTCTGTCTTTCCGTCCGTGTGCATTTGAACACGACAAATAGAAACCGCAACGAACTAGGTAAATGGAATTTGGTATATGGATTCATTTCTAAAACTGTATATCTGTATCAAATTTTTAATCAAATCTGTCAGCAGGTTCATGGTCTGTCGAACCCCTTCATGAGAACTCGACGATTTAAATACACAAGTTTAGTAAATGTTAATATTTGATGTGTTCAGTAAAAGTAAAGCAAGTCCATGTTTCACCATTTTTCACTAACACTGCCACGGTCATTTAGAAATGTTATATTTTCTGTGCCATAATGATTAAAGACCATAGTTCAGTTTGTATCCAACAGGCAGCAAGTACAATTACAAGTCCACTGTTTTCTTTAAACACAACTACTCAACTTTGAGATCTGATTATCTCGGAAATGGATCTCATGGACTCCATTTTAACTCTGAACACTCCATTCTGTTCTTTACACAAAATTCTAGACAGCTGCCGATCTTGAATATAAATATTTACGTGTTTTTCAATAATAAATGGGTAGCAGTAGCCTAGTGTTACGTCATGGCAGTAATAACACTGTAGCTGTAAAAAATACATATCAAAAGGCACTGTGATCGTATAAGTGAGTAGCACACCAAAGGCGAGAGTACAAGATCGAATTATACAAAAAAATACACTATTTATTAACATCTGACCTCGTGACAAAACTGTGGAACAAATATTCAATACACCAAATCTTATTGTAACAAGAAAAATACGTATGCATAAATGAGTAAGCGGTACTATATAAATGTTCCAACATAATGATACATATAGGATAGAATATTCCACAAACACATCTTCTGCGAAACTGAGTACCTCCCTTCTAATTCGTCTGTATTTCCACGACTCGTGGCATGACGTCAGAATGTCCATTGCACCAGCAGTGTTTGCGTCAATTTATCTCTCGCAGTCCAGAAAATCCTTTTCATCTACTTCCTTGTCTGTAACAGGGACTCGTGGTAATTTCTATTTCGTGACCGGATTCTACGGAAGAACCATCGTGTATGTGCGACTGAAATACTTATTTCTGGTCTTTTCATAGCTATAAACATTCATAAACCGTGTTGAATAAAGATTCTATGTACATGCACTGTCATGTAGTGCAGGAATGTCATATTTTCTGTGCCATAATGATTCAAGTCCATAGTTCAGTTTGTATTCAACAGACAGCAAGTACAATTGCAAGTCCACTGTTTTGTTTAAACACAACTACTCAACTTTGAGATCTGATTATCTCGGAAATGAATATCATGGAGTGGCTCCACTTTAACTATGAACACTCCATTCTGTTCTTAACACAAAATTCTAGATATGAGAGTTATTAAGAAATAAAACTGTTAATGGTCAAATGGTTTGCTTGTCTGTCAGTGTGTGTATAAACTTGATAACATAGAATCATTACAACCGAGATAAATAAAATTCGGTATGGGGTCTTGACACCAAAATTGTTGATATGCATCAAGTTTTGGACAATATCGGTCAAAGAGAAAATGCAAAAATATATAATCGATTCTCTTAGTTAATTTACGAAGCTAAACACAAAACACGCCTTATTTTGTTGGTATACGAGGAAGTCGAGGGGAGAATGTTCCCGCTGTTTAAATGTTACCAAAGTCTTTGAATTTTGTAATCCGGTCTTTGGTTATTTTTTCCTTATTTTATTATTTTTTTGCATCGTCTACCCATCTCTCAGTTATTTAACTGAAATATAGAACAATATATATACTGAATACTAATACTGATACTGAATTCTGAATACTGATACTCATACTGAAAAACTGAATACTGATATACTGATACTGAATACTGATATACTGATACTGAATATACATAATAAAGATATAATAATAATGATAAACTGAAAATAAATAATGATAATAAAAA
>BGPR01043251.1:0-13002 GCA_013235015.1 Araneus ventricosus
GTCGGTATCAGATTCTTTAAGTCAAATAGTAATACAGACAAATAGTTGTTTTTCTTCTCCTCATTCCTAACTTCTCGCATGTTCATTTTTTGAGGTTTGATGCACATCATACGGCCTTATTCACCATCCATGGTTAAACCGTGATCAGCAGTTAAATGATGGTTCTGCTATCATAATGCGAAAGCTGACTGACCGAAATGCGTCGCCAAATGTATAGCCTAGCGGGTTGCTAATTTGGCATGGTATCTCACTTTCTATGTTGTTGGCGATTTTTAAAATTACCCTCAGCCTTCTAGCAAAACGAGTTTCTCGCCAACTCGCCAGTTAAGGTATACATCCAGTTGATCATTTCGGTCAGCGTTCGCTTGTTCGTGTAAATTCCCTTTTAACCGCTGATCATGGTTTAACCATGGATGGTGAATAAGGCCGTTAGTCTTATTTAATGTCATCTGTCAGAGTTTGTTTCGCCACTTTTAATTTCTCGCAAAAGTCTTTAAAAGGTCACTTTAAAACCGTTTTAAACCTTTGCGACCTTTAAAAGTGACCTTTTAAAGGTCGCAAAGGTTGGAAAAAAAGTGAAGTCCAAGGTGACAAAAATTCTCCGTGACAAAAATTCTGTAGTAGATTGATTTTCTAACTGCAATTATTTATTCAGTGCAACACTGTTGGAGGTACAATTCACACATTTCCCCAATACTGAGGTGAAAAACCCAGATATATTAGATTTAAAACAGTACAGAAAACTTTTATAATGAATGAAAATCCTCGTTAGTGCGCAAAGAAACAATCATAGCTTGCTAGACTAATGATACAGCTGATTAATGGTCAAAATAAAAGCAGATAGAACCTTCTCACGGAAAAAAACGCAGTTATCGTCTGCTGTGATAGAACCATGGCACACTAGTAGTTCGTTTATTTACCACTAGAATTCAACTAGAGTCAGTTCATTTTATATATATAGATCTAACTTAGTATAATAGTATAAACTCGTAATCTCAATTTCGGCGAAAATGTCAGTTAGAACCTTGAAGAAAAAGAGTGAAAGACAAGAAAAGTTTTCTACTCTTTTACTCTTTTTCTACTCTTTTACTCTTTTTCTCTATATAGTGTCTGGGTCAGGTGGAGTCCCATCACGGTCGCTGGCTCAGGGTTCAGAAGTTCAGCTTTATGTAAAGCAGGCAACAAGCTTGCTTAATTTGTGAATAAGGTTTGGATCCCAGCGAATTCGGAACTCACAATTGAGCAAGCTTTTGGGGTCATATGCTAGCTTTATTTAGAGAGTGAAAACTATTGGATCGTGACGTACTCTCAGACCCGGCCTATCGCTAACGGGTCAGATGTAGTACTCAGTACTCTTTTATTCTTTTTCTTCTCTTTTATTCTTTTTCTTCTCTTTTACTCTTTTTCTTCTCTTTTACTCTTTTTCTTTATTTCTTTTGCTTACTTT
Organism: Araneus ventricosus; assembly: GCA_013235015.1. Lineage (NCBI taxonomy): Eukaryota > Metazoa > Arthropoda > Arachnida > Araneae > Araneidae > Araneus > Araneus ventricosus. The sequence continues at coordinate 1,448 of BGPR01043251.1, forward strand.
ATTTTTTGTATACTTTAAAGGGTGGGAATGTGCTCTTCGTTTTTTAAAATTTTAATTAGAAATTCAATTAATCAAAAATACACACTTTACTATGGGCATACTTTACTAGGGACGTTCATGTAAACGATGAACAGAAAATGTATTATTTGCATAATTTATTTTGCTATGTGAGTTTTGAAACGCCTGGTTCTTGTTAGATGAATGTGAAATTCCAAGCAGGTTAGCGTAGAGTGTGGCGCTTCAGTTGCTTTTCTCAAGAACTAAATTGATGAGATAATTTTTTGATTTTTTATATATTTGTAGCAGATAATTTTTTACTGCAAATGTGCGAAATGTAGCATAATTTTGCTTTTATAACTTCAAAGACAGATATATAGAGCAACTTAAATAAAATATTCCAGTTAAATACCATCAAGATTCAGAACGATATCGGGATCGCAGCGAGGAGATACCAGTGGTTGGGTCGTATGAACATACTAAGTTTCCCCCTCCTTCTAGGTGAGCTTTGGCTGCTGCGTGCAGATCTGTAGTCAGGAAATAGGAGTTTTTTCAATAATCGAACAATATCTCAAAAACAACTTATGCTATGAAAAACATTGTATGTAAAAATTGTGACACTTTAGATTCTGAATAAAATGAGTACCAACACTTATTATATTCAATGAAAATTAATCTCACAACTGCGCTTCAAAAATTTGCCTGAATCGCTAATCAAGAGCTTGAAGCGAGAACGGATCAATTATCCGTTCACCCTGCGGCCAGTTATTAAATATATACAATTTAAACTAGTTCTGGATGTTTTTATAATTATTTCAAGGCTTTATTAAGTATATTTTGAGGGAAAAACCACTGTTATTATGATTTAATAGAAGAAAACATCACATGAAAGCTTCAGTAATGGTTGAGAGCGTGTTTATTAATTAGAAGCAACGATGGAAGTTTTCCAAAATATCTCAAAGCTTCTTCTTATATGCACGGCATTTTAAATAAATTACATTCCAATTCTGGTATATATACTAATGAATATTCCCATCTTTGGAATGACGTCATAACGAGACAAGAACCGAGTTTCTAATCCTCCTCTTCACCAAAGGCAGATAAATAAATCATTATGCAAATGTGGAGAAGAAAATCTACTTGCGATGATAATAACAAGGCGAATATGTGAGCATATTAGTGAAATATTGGGTAGTTTCGTCCAACTCCTCAGATGTTGTATCTAATATGAAATTAAATTTTACCTGTAACATTAAACATCAGGTTTTAAAGGTGAAGTAATCCATGTTGTTAAGGAAAAGACACGAAAATAAAAATATTAATCCAGGGGTACGCTAGAGAAAAAAAGTTTGGGAACCCCTGGTCTAGAGGTGTTTCTTTAAGAGCCGTAGCACACTTGCTTATATTTCGTCACCAAGGGAGAGCAAAACCGCTTCTAGGGCGTTTAAACCGGTTTTATTAGCCCGCAAAGAGAAGATGGGAGCTTCCCAGCAAAGCGAAAAAGATCCATCCGAGTTCAAGGTCGTGAATAACTGCACCAATCAGGTTCGACTCGCCAGTGACATCATTGAAAACTTAGACGCGAGTTTCGGGCTACAGAAGCCATAACGTGTTAACAACTTAATTTTTTTATTGAAATAAGGTAGATGCTCCAGTTTTTGCCACATAATCATAATCACCATTAAGAACATAATCCACCATTAAGAACATAAATCCAGACCTAAACTGAAGGTATTAAATCAATTTCCAGCTTTCCCCTAAATAATTCCGAATTCGGCCCTTTTTTAACGACCCAACCACTGGTATCTCCTCGCTGCGATCCCGATATCGTTCTAAATCTTGATGGTATTTAACTGGAATATTTTATTTAAGTTGCTCTATATATCTGTCTTTGAAGTTATAAAAGCAAAATTATGTTACATTTCGCACATGTGCAGTAAAAAATTATCTACTACAAATATCTAAAAATCAAAAAATTATCTCATCAATTATTAAATTATCATATTAGATACAAAATCCATATTATTATCACATTAGATACAAAATCCAATCAGGTTCGACTCGCCAGTGACATCATTGAAAACTTAGGCGCGATTTTTGGGCTACAGAAGCCATAACGTGTTAACAACTTAATTTTTTTATTGAAATAAGGTAGATGCTCCAGTTTTTGCCACATTAAGAGAAAATTTGAATTGGAATTTTCACAGTGGCTGATCGTACTGACACTAGTAGAGTAGACTAGTAGCGGTCGTACTGACACTATTCTTTAGTAAATTTTATTGCCTCTACCTATTGCCTAAATCTTATTGCCTTTATTAAAAATTCTTTCTCTGGAAAAAAATTATATTTTGAGTTGTGAATTTTTAAGTAATATATCTTAATTTGTACCAGTTTTGGCCACATAAATATCATACAATATAACGGGCATTTTATTGAATATTAAGCAAAAATACAGCAGTATATAAATACATGCAGTATGCATTTTATTACATTTTCCTTCTTTATAAGTCAGTTTTTCGTTGCATATAAAATAACTGAATATCAAATTTCTTACTTTTTAATCAATTCGTTATGTGTCAAAGTTTTACAACATTTATTTGAGATTTTTCTTGTTTATATTTCATAAACATCCAGTAAATTTCTAATTCTTATATTATAGCTATATTAAGCAAAAGTTAAATACAATAGTATGATTCTTGGAAAAAATTAATGCATCTATTAGTTTGTATCTATGGATATTATGCATAAATTAAGTGTTAAATGATATAAAATTTATTAAAAAAGAGGCTAGGACTGTCCCATAAAAGCATTTCCATAGATGACCAATCTTTTGTAAATGTTCACGATATTATGATGAAGCTACATTTTCACAAAAAAACAGGACACTTTCAGTGACACAGAAATCTTTTGGTGTGTAATTTGCCAAGTTTAATATTCATTAATCTTGCATAATAAGTATGCATTGAAGCCATGGATAAACAAATATGATGCATTCTATGTTTTATGCTATTAAAAATGCTTTGTCGCTTGTTACTTAAAAATAAATATTAAAGAAAGTATAGATAATTAATAGATTTAGAGTGAGTGCAATATAAATCTTAACATGTAGAGAATATGTATGCATTTTTTTTCAAGAGAAAAAAAAAAGTTCTTTGAAAATAAACATTCAAAATTTACAAAAGTGGTCCATTGTACCCTGGTCTCCCCTATACATGATGTATACACTTGTATAATTTTTTTAAAGGGCTGAATTTATATGCAAATACTTAAAGCATCCGTTTAGGAAATAAGAAAAACCCCTCATAATCCCTAAAGATAATTAATTTTAGAATTAACAGTTATTTCTGACAGCCCGACGATGAAAGATTGCAACATTTGTGAGTACTTGATACATGTTCATGTATTTAATTTTCTTACAAGTCGCATGTTAAGGAAAAATGTACGAATCATATTGTAAATTACTAAAGAAGAGTTTGTTTAAGCTGTAGGAATGCATCTTATTTTTTTAATATCAAATCAGTGGATAATTTCTGGACAAATAGATGCGTTTTGTCCAAAACTGGTACAGTTTCCAAAAGTTGGAGCATATAACCTTTATCTTTTTATTTACTATGTATACATTTCTTTAGGGATTTTTTTTGCCTTTTAACTATGTTGGTAAATTATATAAATAAAGCTGAAACACCAATTTTTTTGTGTGCTGTAGAAATCAAAACTATTGAAAATATTTTCTTGGATTTTTTCGCAAATACTATGTGTCGTCTGCACATTCACGATAATTAATTCTTGACCGTTTTCAATATTTTAGAAAGTATTGAAAACGGTCAAGAAAATAATATTTTATTTACGTAATAATATTTTATATACGTATAATATTTTATATACGTTTCAATATTTTAAAAAGTATTGAAACGTATATAAAATATTATAAGTTTCAGACGGTGAGAGGATTTTTGTGAATTATAATATTTTATATACGTAATTTTTACATTAAAGATTTTTCTTCCTTTTTGTTCCTTCTGTTTTAACCCGTTCAGGACCATCATCACATATACGTGATCACTCTTTCCGTGCGCTACAGCCCATCGTCTCATATACGTGATCGCAACTTGAACGTTTTATTTGAATTTTTAAACGGCACTAGATGGCGGTAAAAACCGTTACTTTTTCGAATGATGTTGCATCAGAGTGTTGACCTTCATTATACACTTTCGGTTCCGGGTTTTTCTTGTTGGATCAGGGCCATTTTATTATGTAAACAACTGCGCGTGTTAGGATTGCGGAATTAATGAGCTTTGGTTAAGCAATTAAAGAACTATGATTTATTTTGAGCGGGATTTTTTTTTATATTTTGATGGCACGATGAAAAGATGGAATATTTATTGGTTAGGGGTTGGGGTAGAAATTATCGTTTGCAATTTGGAGTTCGCTAGATAGTATTTTGTATTTTGGGGGTAAATTTTATTTTAGTTCAATTGTTTTTTTTAAATATCATGAAATTTTTATTACATAATATTCGGATATACTATCAACGATACTAAATTGTAAATTTCAGCGTATTTACTTGCAGTAATGATTTTATATGAATTTTTAAATGGAATTAGGCTTAATGGAAAAATCGCCCGATCCTGTGCGTACGTATCCTTCTGGAGCGAACGGCCTGGGCAAGCGCTACTTTCTACTTTTGCTGGTCCTGAACGAGTTAAAATCACTCCATCATCATCACCACTAAAGCTGCCTCAGCGTAAACCAAAGTGTATTGGTATCCATGAACACAAAAGCAATAAACGACAAGCGCGAAGTCCAACGCGGAAGTGAAAGGACATCGAAAATACAAACGCCCCACCCCAAAAATAAAAACTATTTGCATCGCCTAAAAGGCAATTACACATTGCAACTGTCATCCCCTTTTTCGGGGTTGTCAGATCGTAAAGAAGGGGCGTCCAACCCCCTTCGGTCAAGGACACATTGAAGGAGAAACCGTCCATCGAATTATTGCTCTCCCTTGGTGACGAAATACAAACTGAGTTTGAATTGATTGAATTTAGGTTTTGTGTAACACACGAATCCGACCATGTTATCAACTAAGTTATGTCATTTTCCTCAGTTAGTACGGTCAGTATTTTGTGACTAGCACTATTCATTACCAGCGCTGCCAGATAAATCTCCACTCCACAAGGCACAATATGCCTGTTTAGCAGGGGTGCGCAGTCAAGTTGTAGACGTTTAATTTTCTCAGGTAAAATAAAGAACTGATATTAACATACGGAGTCGGTATCACATTTTTTAAGTCAAATAGCAATACAGGCAAATAGTTGTTTTTCTTCTCCTCATTCCTAACTTTACGCATGTTCATTTTTGACGTTTGATGCACATCATAGTCATATTTAATGTCATCTGTCAGTGTTTGAGTTTGTTTTGCCATTTTTAATTTCTCGCAAAGGTCTTGGGGAGTGAAGTCCAAGGTTAAACTCCGTGACAAAAATTCTGTAGTACATTGATTTTCTAAGTGCAATTGTTTTTTCAGTGCAACACTGTTGGAGGTACAATTCATACATTTCCCCAATACTGAGGTGAGAAACCCAGATATATTAGATTTAAAACAGTACAGAAAACTTTTATAATGAATGCAAATCCTCGTTAGTGCTTAAACAACCAATCATAGCTTGCTAGACTAATGATACAGCTGATTAATGGTCAAAATAAAAGCAGATAGACGGCCTTATTCACCATCCATGGTTAAACCATGATCAGAGGTTGAACGGAATATACATGAACAAGCGAATGCTGACCGAAATGATCGGCTGGATGTATACCCTAACTGGCGAGTTGGCGAGAAATTCGTTTAGCTCGAAGGCTAAGGGTAATTTTAAACATCGCCAACAGCCGAGAAATTGAGATACCATGCCAAAATAGCAACCCGCTACGGTATACATTTGGCGACGCATTTCGATCAGCTTTCGCATCATCATGGCAGAACCAACATTTAACCGCTGATCATGGTTTAACCATGGTTGGTGAATAAGGCCGAGAATCTTCTCACGGAAAAAAACGCAGTTATCGTCTGCTGTGATAGAACCATGGCACACTAGTAGTTCGTTTATTTACCACTAGAATTCAACTAGAGTCAGTTCATTTTATAGATCTAACTTAGTATAATAGTATAAACTCGTAATCTCAATTTCGGCGAAAATGTCAGTTAGAACCTTGTCGAACCAGATTCAGATTTTAATAAAATGCTTCTTTTACATATTGTCAAGTATTCTGTAAGTTTCGTACAATTTGGTGGGAAAACTCTACATGTTATAAGCAAAAAACATGAGGAAAAATTTGTGATTTTTTAAGAAAACCTTTATATCTTCCCGAATATTTATGAATAATTTACGAAATTACATGCAAATTTCATGCACATCAAACATAACCATTGATGAAAGTTTCATCACGTTATCAGCTTTCTTTGAAAGAGGATGAGCCGGCATTTTTTTTCGTTTCCACACTTTTTCGTAGGTCCCCTAAATGCTCTCGTGACCAAATCTTCACTGTAAAATGCGAGTTCAAGCCTAAAATTTACATGCTAAAAATTCTAAGAAAATCCATGCAGATTTTCGGGAAATATTAAAAAAAATATGAAAATTTTAAAGTGTCGACGTAATATTGGCAACCCACTGTATGCTAAAACATAAATTCAAACTTTTCATATATTCCTTTCAAAATTATTTAATTACATCGCCTATTTGGCCATTTGTATTTTTGTTTAATTTAATTGCCTATTTGTCGAAATAAATGATTAAAAATTATAACAGAAGAGCTTTTACTTTTTTTTGTGGATACCAAGCGTGTATAAATGTAACGAAATTGTCTTGTGGGTGTACGTGAATGCAATCCAATAAGCAGGATTAAAAAATAAAGCATTTTTTTATATTACAAATATTCTAGGAAAAGAAACGTAGCACAAGTATTAAAACAGCACTTGTAAAAAATTCACAATAGAGATTACCGATAAATCTCAACGCAGCGCTCGAAGGTTTCTTATTAGTTCACCAGCTTGCTTGCTGATCAAAATCCAACTGACTCTTCTTGACTTGAGAGCTTGCTTTTATACTTTTTCAACAGGAAGTGACTTCATTACGTAGGAAGTGACGTAATCTCTAGAAAGTTCATGAAGCCGGTAGAAATAGGTTGACAGTTCGAGGGTTTTCTAGAAAATTCCTTTTGTCGCCAAAGTCACCAACTTTGCCGCCAAGTCTCCAAAGTTGCCAAATTTGTCGCCAAGGTCGCCAAATTTATCGCCTTGTTAAAAAGTCGCCAAGTTTGTTTCCTAGATTAGCATCTGAGGGAAACAACTTTATAGCTTTGTAACAATATGGTACTATACGTTCAGATACACCTTTCAAGAAGGGAACACAACAGAATTGAGCAAAATGATACTTCGTGATGATCTCTGATATATACCGACAGATAGATGAATTTAAGAAAATACTCTCAACTAGTTTAGATGATCACCGTTTGAGCGGAAATTTCACACTATGATCGATTTTCATTATACTGAGCAAGATGGCAAGAAACCTTATAGACAAGATACGTATCTATCTATTGTAAAGCAACGGATTCGGAAACCTTTTGCGCATGTCCCGGGCGGAGTTATTTTCGTCGAAATAGGGGGAAAGTGAAGAATGGAAGGGTGATGTTTACCTTTTACTGAGCGTGATCTAACAAAGAACTCCGGAAATGCGCTCATATGACCCATTGCCTGATACCCATTTCCGGCGTAAAATAGTCCAAAAGTGTTTGTCTCAGAATCCGTTGCTGAACAGTAACTGTTTAAGAGACAGACTGCTATACTACAGAGGGGAACGATTGCTGACAATTATCAATTCAAAACTGATGTTTTTCATTCATATTTTTCCATAATAGATTATCATTTGGCTATATGTTTGTATGAGAATTTGTTTAATTCGTTCTGCAAAACAAAAATATAATAATATTTTTTCCATTTCTGTCTGAGCGCGTAATAGGTACCTAAGTAAACTATAAATAAGTAAACTGCATACCAAATTTTATCCATCTAACTATTCACGGTTTTGAGTTACCGTGTTCACATGAAATTTACTCAAATAAATAATTTTTTTCCAATTTTTAAAATTAGCTTCTGTATTTTATTAAATTTGTTTTCGGGCTTAATTTAATTTCTCAAATTAGGATTCAGTTTTTTTCTGTTCATGTAATCAAAACGTGTGTGAATATTTTTAATAAAATGGGTAATGCCGTAAGAAAGAGGGGAAAAGGTGAAAAAAAGCATGGGAGCATCAGATATTATAACAACCCTTTGGCAAATATTCCGTTTTCCAGTAACTAGGCACTTTGTGCTCTTACTAGCCTTAAATTAATGTGCACTCTATTTTTAAGGATTCATCACAAACTACAGTTTTTTTGCTTTAATTCAATACTCATTTTATTATATGTGGATAAATGTGTATCTCGGGTGACATTTTTGAATGCGCAAATTTCTCTGCTTCACTTTTTTTTATATGAAAATGAAACATATCAGTTTGAGGTTACTTTAGATATATAACGTCCCGTTTTGAAGCAACACGAGGGCTATTTTGGTACGGACCTCGTACTTTTGAACGACGGTCAGATGACGAGAACAACACCGGAGCTGGCACCTCCCTCTTTAAAGTTCCACACCACAAGTATTTTTAATTCTATGTTTGGCACAGTTTCTATTTGTGTTTTGTGTGTCGTTTGATGTGTAATATTGTTTGTGTATGTTTTGTTTTTATACTATGGGATTTCAATATTTGACCTTTTTATATATCTGATTTTTACTGCTTTTTTGTGTTTATTTGTTTGTTTCTTTTTCAATACTTATCTATTTTTATATATTTTTACTGTTCCTTGTTTGCCCGAGCAGTAATTCAAGCTATTTTCTCCCCACCGAGGTGGGTCGAACCATGTTTACACTCCCAGCTCTCTTGTATTTAAAATTTCTGCCCCTGTTCGGGCAATGCCTGTATCATTTTTTTTATTGTACCCAATAAATCCCGTCCTCCACATGCTGGTGGAGGTCTCCCCACTGGTCCTCTACCGGCCTTACACCCTTTTTGGGTAGGCCGGGCCAGTGTGGGTATTTTTACACCACACCAACATTGGTGTCAGCGCCTGACGTCAATTTCAGCGTCAGGAACAATGCCGTTATACTTTTTATAATAATAATAAGCTTTTATTCGACTTGAGCGTCTTGTCCACACATCTTGAGATCTATTTCTTACCCATTTCCAATGGAGCTATAGCTTTGAAATTGAGCACAGTGGTGGGTTTCTGGAGAGAATACACGATTATGGAAAAAAAGTTGCAATCTATACCTATTTTAAACATAACAAAATTATATTAAAATTTTAGCCCTATATTTGGGCGATAAAGTTTGAAAAGTGGTAAACCTCACGTAATATAGGGGTGTAACAACACCACTAGACGACACAAAATAGAAGAGGGCGTGTCCTGTGAATCACCCCGATTTCGGAAAGACAAAGGTCAGATCGGAGAAGTGAGTCTTGCTTCGTCTCTCGGTCTGTGTCGCACTTTTTTCAAATTCGTCATATCTAATATTCGTAAAGAATATTTAATATGTGTTTTATATTGGAGAATTCGGTAATTGAATTTGGTTTACTATGCCTAACATGTCGTGTGTATTCGTGTCAGCCGTCGCTAAAAAGTAGAAAATAAAATAAATAAATAAAAAAAAATTAAGGTATAAGCTCTTATTCACGCGAAAAAATGACGAAAAAATTGAAAATAATTTTTCTGATTACAATAAAATGCATGTTCCGAATAAAAGCGTGGGCGCATATATAGCATCTTATATTTTGGGCATATTTCCTTGAACAAATGGAATATTTCTACACTGTAAAAAAAATACCGTAAAATTTACGGTTTTAAACTGGCAGCTGGGTTGGTTGTGCAAAACCGTAAAAGTTACGAAGAAAATCCGTAGGTACAACGGTTTTTTACCATACAGGAACAAGTTTTTCCCGTAAAAGTTAGGAAGTAAATTCGTAGTCACAACGGTTTTTTACCGTATGAAATCAAGTTTTCTCCGTAAAAATTAAGTCATCGAAGTAAGTGACATCATCGACTGAGTTGAGTTGTTTTTCTCCTTCTGTTCGAGTTGAGTTGAAATGTGCTGATGTGTATTATCAATTAGGAATATTAATTAATCAAGGCTTAATTATTAATTTAATTAATATAATTTTTAATTGAACTTACTTGGACGATTTCGATGCAAGATGGTGACAAAACTTCTAACTCCTCCAAGCCGAGGATCGAAACCGCGTCCATAGAAATAAAAGGCAGTCGCTATAACCACCGGAGACTTCACAAAAGGAAGTAAAAATAATCTATTTGAGTTTTAAAGTCACTATAGCTCTAGTGGTGCCACTTAGTGGTGTAAAAATCAACTATTGCCAGAACACGTGTTTTAAGGTTAGCTTTCATGAGTGCCAACAGGTTACTGCAACATATGTAAACAATAGCGGAGATGGAACCCTATTAAAAACATGAAATGAATGCAATAAAATTACATTTAAGAAAAGGGAAAGTTATCGTACGGAAAACAATACCGTATGACGAAAAATAGAATTTGAACTGACGGTTTTAAACCGTTTATGGTTGGATCGGAAAACGGTGAAAAACCGTTTTGTCAACAAAACAGCTTTAAACCGTCAAATATACGGAAAAAGTCCGGGAAAAAAACGGATATTTTTTACAGTGTAGAAGGTAAAGCCGACCACGCTTTTATTCGAACCATGCATTTTATTGTAATCAGAAAAATTGTTTAAAACTTTGGTGTTCATTTTTTCGCATGAATAAAAGTTTATACCTTAAATTTTTTATATTTATTTTATTATATTAGGATGGACTTAGATGATTAGTTTATTGGCTGTATAAATTCTCTCTTTTTGTCTTGTATACCACGATGTTCAAATGCAGAATATTTTACATAAAATTGTTTTCTCTATTTCTTTCCCTATTATTTCCATTTTTCACTCTCCCGACATCAGCGATCCTCCATCCATAAAATATTGATTTATATTTGATAACTGAGATTCTATTGCACTTCAATTTTTTCAACCATGTTTGGCATTTTTTAAATATTATCATACCAACAGTGGTTCTGTTTTTCATCATTTTGATCCACCCATAAAATATATCTATATATTTAAAATAATATGGTAAAAACCTTCAGACAGTTCGCCAGCCCCAACTACTCGACGGATTTCGTTAATTTTCATTTCATTTCAAAGCTTATGACGTCTAGATATGTCACCAAGTGTCACCTGCCACCACCATCCCCTATTTTCGAACGAAATCGAAAACACATTTCTTCACCATACATTCTCTATATGTTTTTTCGATTTCATTCGAAAATGGGGGATGGTGGGGAGCAGGCGACAATTCATGACATATCTAGACGTCATAAGCTTTCATATGAAATAAAAATTATCGAAATCCGTCGAGTGGTTGGGGCTGGCGAACTGTCTGAAGGTTTTACCATATTA
>BGPR01043252.1:0-13002 GCA_013235015.1 Araneus ventricosus
TCATTACTTCTAGGTTACGTATTGCTTGTTATCTTGCTTTCTTTTATTTTTGCTCTATTCTGAATAAAAATATTTTCCATTTTAACCATAATTTTTTTTTTTATAGATTTGTTGGCGTTTAATTTCCATTCTTCAGCTTCTTATTCAGTCATGAATTCCTCACGACTCGTGAATTAATGTCAGCACAATTCATTAACCTGGTACTATTCCTCAAATTACATTTGACTTTTCTGCGTCATGGTTTCTATTCATACTAACAACCGATGTTTGTCTTTTATGGTAAAAAAATTTTTGTATATTTCTCTCTGAATAAGAAGATCATGAAGAAAGAAACAAGCAGTATAAAATATAAATTCAAAAATGGAGAAAGAATATTTCAAAGTTTACAAAAGGAAAAACTAATAAGGTAATCAAGTAAAGGAGTAAAAATCTTAAAATAATAATCCCAAAAAATACATCTAATGGCATAAGTATAATGTCAAGTCAGAATGCGAAGATAAATAAAATAAGAAAGCAGATAACATGTTGAACCTCACTTCAGCACGTCCTTCAGGATAGTAAGCAGTTTCAAAAACAGGACTCTTCACAGGGCTATTTGTAAAAGAAAGCCTTAAATTTTTTTAATGCAGCTTTTGACAAATATCCTTAAACAGAAGAAAGTCGTTTTGAAACTCTGCTATTGTTTTGGACTGAAGACATACTGAAAGAGGGTTTCATCATTATCTTGCTTTTCTTTATTTTTGTTCCATTCACGATGAATATTTATTTAATATATTTTTTATCGATTTGTTGGCGTTTGTTCCATTCTTCAAACCTTATTCAATTCGTAATTCACCCTCGACTATAAATGAATTAGTATACAATGTCAACTGAATTACATTAATGCTAGGGACTATTCCTCTACCACTCATTTGTGTAACTTTTTTTTTCTGCGTCCTATTTCCACCGTTCACAGGTTTTCGTTCACAAATGCATAACGCCGATATTTGTCTTTTTTATGACTAGTTTTTTCTCTATATTATTCTGAATAGGAATACTTTAATTCTAATCACCCTATATTTTATTCTTCAATCCCAATTTTTTGAATAAAGATCTTCCCATTCTCTTCGTGAAACACCTTCCAAAAAGAGCAGATGACGCATTGGACGTTAGAAGGGAAAGGAAGAAGAGAGAGGCACTCGGGGGCTGTTAATGAAAGTGCACACTTTCACTGGCACGCGGCACGCTCGTCTCTGATAGATCGCTCGCCTTCAAGGCTAGCTGCCTGTGCAGCGAACCTCAAGGTCTTCGGAAAACAACGCTCGCGAAATGAAAAGATGCGCTCTGGAGGAAAGAAAAGGGGGTCCGGCTATATCGGGACGCTGATTTCACTCTCTCCGCTGCGAAGGTTTTCCCGGAGTGGACGTTTATTGCTTTTCTTCTTCGCTCTTCTCTTTTTGATATCGAAGATGCACGCAAATACTGGAATGAATGGAAGACACTCACTATGATGTCAGTAATGAAATTTCTACGAAGAATGTGAAACACAAAATATATATTATGAAATGCAGGCCGGATTTGCACATTTCTACGTCTTAGGCCAAAACACATTTTGCACCCCTTCTCAAGAAAAGTTAACATATAATTTTCATTTTAGCCCTTTCACGTTCATTGGTTTCGCAGTTGATCAATGTGTAACCACACATTGATCATTTTTTTACTGCGCATATGAGAAACGTAGCGTCATTTTTCTTTCATAATATTCATTTTAGCCCTTTCACGTTCATTGGTTTCGCAGTGTAACCACACATTGAGCGTTTTTTTACTGCGCATGGGAGAAACGTAGCGTCATTTTTCTTCCATAACATAAAAGCCAGATATATAGGCCAACTTATATAAAAATTCCAGTTCAATACCGTTAGTATTCACAAAGATATCGGCATTGCAAGAGCTAAATTGCCTTTGATCTCTAAAACAAACCAAATAATGAGGGTTCTTGCGAAAATTGATTTTTTTAAAAAAATTGAATTTTCGAAAGTAATATTGAATCTTATGAAGGTTGAATATCCTAAATACTCGCGTATACTTATAAATTAAATACATAATTTAAATTGCATTTGTTTCTAACTTATTTGGAGGGAAAATAGACCGATACCGTTCATTGGTTTCAATTTGAGACCACAAATTTCTTGAACATAAAAAATGCTAAATCTTTTTCCTTTACATATTTATGATCAGCTACATGTGTAATAATAATTTTTGAAATAAATTTAATAATTTTCAAAACGAAACGTGTCGTGAACTTGAAAGGGTTAATACGCAAAAGTTTATCTTTGAAACATATAATCACTTAATACAATCTTTAAAATCTTTGAACCACATAACACTTTTTATTTAAAATTGCACGACTTAACGAAATAACAGAACATTAACACCTGCAAAAACAATGCATTGAATTTCTTGATATCGTCTGAAATACCTACTGGAACCTCTTCGTTCGTGCTTTTGTCCATGAACAGGCTTTAAAGGTCATTGAAGTGCACAAATCTTATTAAATTGATTTCAATGCAAAGAGACGGTAAGGCCCACAGAAGTCGAAAAAATGTATCGTTCAATATATTTAATGTAACGAATGTAAATTTAAAAAAAAACCCATTTATATGGCATTTTTCAAAATAATACTGAAAGTTTGTAACATTTGATTGTTATTTCTTCTGTATATGCGCTCCTGAAGGCTACGCCCTAGGCCATGGCCTATGTTGGCCCTATGGGAAATCTAGCCCTGATGAAATATCTCGAAAACCACTGTAATATTGCAATAAATAACTTGATTTTAACAAAAATCTTGCATATTGCATGCAAATTTTGCATATACGACAAATTAATGCCAATATACTGACCCTAACAGTGTCGCAGGATGAGTGAGGTAAATTAACCCTAATCTTAAAATCAATCCTAATACGATGAGTGATACCTTCACTCTGTGCTGGCAACTGCTCTACGTCTTCCGGCCAAAGAGTCCCTACTCTCCCTTTGTTCCTGGACCAAACTCTCATCAACCCAGAGACACAATACACGCCAGTCCCTCTAACTGGTTCATCTCTCTCTCTGTGCAATTGGCGTGAGTCATCCTCATCTCTATGTTGGCAACTGCTCTACGTCTTCCGGCCAAAGAGTCCCTACTCTCCCTCTGTTCCTGGGCCAAACTCTCATCAACCCAGAGACACAATATACGTCTGTCCCTCTGACTGGTTCATCTCTCTCTGTGCAATTGGCGTGAGTCATCTTTACAGGTGACTCCTACCATAGTCAGCCACCAGATCACTACCTAGTCACCCTTCAGTACTATTACTACTTAGATCACCCATCTAATCTAATCCATCACCTCTGTCCTGTTCATAACAGCTACAAGTTAATGAGTAGAATGCCTAGCACGAAACACTTATTAATATCAAACAGGGCTTCTTCCTCTTTTAAATTCACCACATTCATTTGTTGGCTATAAAATTTTTGCACCTCTAACAATACATTCATTCATTTTTCGATAAAAAGTTGGTTCATTATTTTGATAAAAAGTTGTGTAATACTTGTTTCATAAATTTCAATTAAATGGCTTCACCAACATGGCTTTGTTAATAATATATGATTATCATTATTATAGTAGAATATGCTCATGTTGTGAAAGTTTTCGGAAAACTTTAAAAATCTGCTCCATCTCTTTTATTGTGCATACAGTCACTGAACAATTGCATCTATTGGTATCTATAGCAGAATTTTTTTTCCCTTTTGAAATAAAAAGCCGAAGTCTATTGGGTAATTTTTATAGGAAAGTAAACGGTAATTCGACGCATTTGTTGGAAAACTGCGTTCTTTTTCGAAAAATTGTTTTTTGTTGGAGGAAAAATATTCATTCATATTTTCTGAGAAGCGTTTATTTTCAAGGGTCGAACTTTACCTGGTTGTAAGTCAGAGGTTTGCCAAAGTATTTAACTAAAGTATGTATAGCAATACGGTAATTCTGAATCAAGTCTCATACAGTCCGAACAAGTCCCGGTTATTTCTGTTTAATGAGACAATTTTTTTATTACTGTGAGCAATATATAAGTGTCTGTTCAAACTACAGTCCGCCACCCAAATAATTCATGTTAACATACAATAATAGTGTATTAGCTTTCAGACTAAAATCCGTTATCCTGAGAAAGGGCAGAGGTTAGGGTCCACATGCTTCCAAGAATATAGCAATTTACGAATTCAATTGTGAACTTTAACCTTTAAGCGTGAAAGTTGTGGTTTAGTTTTCAAGGAAAGAAACTATTAATTTTCATTAGCACTTGCTGTAGCAGCAACAATGTAACCGCTTATTTGGAATTATTGCTATTAATTTCAGTCAAAATCTTCCAATCTTCTGATGTTATCAAATTTATTGGGCGTGACTGTTTTTATATACTAACATCAATACCTTCTGAACTGAAGAGTTTGAAACATTTTGCTCAGTCGTGAATTATGCAGTGCCGGAACGCTCGAACCGGGGGCGAGCGGGGGATAAGCAGGAGATCGCTTTACTACAATTTTTTTCTTCCTTTTTAATATTTAAGATGTATAATCAGTGGTGGCGATTGGGTTGAAAAAGTAGGGGGCAAAAAATTTATAGACATCTAAAAGTACCCGGTAACGGACGTTATTCTAGCATACCAGCATGGAAAACTGCACATAGTTGTTGTTTGTAAAAATGAATAAAATGGTGGTTGGCTCTCTGTTGCGAAATTATGTCCTTGTGTGTTGTAAATTTATAACCGTGGAAAAGAACAGGGAACTGATAATAGGAAAATCTGCATATTTTAATACTAATTAAAGGCGATTTCATTTACAATATTGAGAAACTTTTCTAAAAAGTGTTACGTATGGTGGAATTCAAATGGAGACATAAGCATCGAAATACAGTAGAAAAAATTACTAAAATTATTGAGTTTCAAAACGAGACGTTAATTTGAATTAGACAACTGATATTGCTAATATAATCTGATATTGAAGAACCCGACAGAAACACGCTTTGCCAATTGTTTTTGCTATCCCAAAATGCATGCGCGTTTCCTCCTGGGAGGAAATTCGTAGTTTGAAAGGAGTACAGTAGAATCCCGGGAATACGAATCCCAGGAATCCGAAATTTCGGATAATCCAAACATATGTTTTTTTAAATTTTCTGAAAGTTTTTTACTGAAAAATGAAGGTAAAATAACAATTACGGATCAGAAACAAAGCTAATGTTTATTTCTAACTTAAAAGAAGTATTCGAATTGATCTTTAAGAATGAATACAGCACTTTAATTAGTGTAAACAAATTCGGATATCTTCTATTTGCCCTCAACTTGTTTGCTATTGTTCTGTGCGAATCTCTGCGTGATCTTTCCGTACGCCTTCACAGAACACCCTGAGTCAATACTCTACTGTATTTGGTATCTTAAGAGTATCTTGCCGAATTCCCCGGATAATCGGAATTTTCACAAATCCGAATGGTGGTCATCCCCAATTAATGTGGATTCCTGGGGTTCAACTGTACGTTTAAATTTTCATTATATAAGAGAAGGTACTAAATAAACAAGTAATATAAAAAAAATTTAAGTCAATTCCTACTTAGGTCAGCGATCTACACGTTTCGTCACTGACGGTATTTATTCCTACATTTATATCCTGCTAAATATCTTATATATATAGGGAGAGTGTGAACTAATAGTAGGAATTGAAAAATTTCATAAAGTCTTTTTTAACATATCCAATAGAGAGAATAAAGAAAGTAATCAACATTACCCTCTGACAAAAATACATGAAAAATGACGCCTTCGTGAACATGCCAGAAAACAAAGGATATTAGGTCTAGAAGCTGGCAAACCTAGCTCCATTTAATGAGAAAAATTCGAACCAAACGACTCAAGGCGACATATGTTTTCTCCCATATAAAACTAAAATTAATTAATTCAATTTAATTAATGAATTAATATTTGAAAAAACTGTATTAACATCAAGTGCCATCCACTGCAAGTTTTAAAAAATGTATTTGAACTTGAGTGGATGAATAAAAAGTATTTTATTAACGATTGAAAATTTGAACAAGATATATAAATATATATATATAGGGAGAGTGTGAACTAATAGTAGGAATTGAAAAAAGGATTAAAGGTATCAACGTATCTTAAAAACAGTTTTGTCTATTTGACTGAAAAAGAACTAAGGTAAGTGCTCCAGTAGTGGGCCACGTACCAGTAGTGGGCCACTTGAGTTTTTAAGTTGAAAAACAAGAAATTCCAACATTCCAATGAAATAAGAGATCTGCCTCTGGTAGGCTGAAACCCTTATCAACTAAATACCAAAGGCACAGCCTTTATTTCCTGTTTAGTTAGGAGCTAGAAAATTTGTTGCTGAAGTTGGTCTCTGAGAGAAGCATTTTTAGCTTATTCTTAGTGATTTCCTTAAGAGGTAACTCTTCATTCAACTATTTTTTAACATACATTCTATTTGCTTTTAAAATGAATTGTTATTGATATTATTTGATTATATGGTGAATGTATTATAAACTATCTTTAAATAAAATAATATTGATAATTTATGGATAGTGAAGGGTGGCCCACTTTTGGATCAATGTTTAACTAAATGCTCCAGTAGTGGGCCTAGGGAGGCCAGTACTGGAGCACATGCTTTCTCTCAAATAGACTGGTTTTGTGATGTTTAATAAGAAGGTTACATCTTGTAAAGTCTTTTTATTTAATTAGATTTGCTTTATTTTTATCAGAACCAATAGTGGGCCACATGGCCCACTTCTGATACATTAATGGTACACTAATGGAACATTCTGACCAATTACTTAAATAATAAATATTTTATAATACTGTTGAGGAAAAGACTGATATTCAAGAATTAGTTGGGTTCTGTAACGAGGCAGACAATAATAACTATCGCATTGCTGGACTACTGAAAAATATTCCATCACCATTTAAAAGGGCTCTTTTCTGGCTGCAGAGGCAAGATGATAAAAGAAAAAAAGATTTATTCAACATAAAATATCAAGATTTAATATCCATAATGCCCCAAACAGAACTTAAAATGAGAGATCGATAATTAGCATATACCTTTAATAAAAAATTGGCTGCTAGAGAAAAAATGTAAATCTCATGTGACTAGAATCTATTAATAAAAGATTTCACCTATATCAAGTCATTTTTATTGCATTTTTTATAGTGTATAATGTTAATGTATTGTTATTATTACTATATATAATAATTTTATTCTTTTTTCTTTGGCACAATCGACAAATCTGGGTGGCCCACTTTTGGTATGCCCACTACTGG
The DNA here is from genome assembly GCA_013235015.1 of Araneus ventricosus. Classification (NCBI taxonomy): domain Eukaryota; kingdom Metazoa; phylum Arthropoda; class Arachnida; order Araneae; family Araneidae; genus Araneus; species Araneus ventricosus. The sequence continues at coordinate 7,320 of BGPR01043252.1, forward strand.
TACATCAAAAGTTTGCTATGCCCACTTCTGGTGCATAGGAGTGGTCTAAGTTTTTAATTTTTTAAAAATTATATTACAATTATTTTGATATTTCAGGTGATTATTATTTTAGATAAAAGTTTGAACAACCATAAAAAAATACAGATTAGCGAAACTTTTCAAAAGTTTAGATGATAATTGAGGAAATACCCTTAAGTGGCCCACTACTGGAGCATTTACCTTAAATTTTCTTTCATTTACTTTTTCTTGTTAAGTTTCTACAACGTTAAAAATTCCATTAAGGTTTACAACTAAAAAGAAAATTATGAAATTTCCTTAAAATGTGTAGTTTCTAAGGAAGTCACTTGCCTGATTGCAGGTAAAACCCTCATCATCTGGTAAATAATTTTCACTTTTTTATGCATTATATAATCTGGACATTTCTGTTGGTGCTGCGGATATTTCATCATAAAAATTGTATTTTCGTTGCTCTTGTTAAAAAAAAAATATTGAATGAAAATAAAAAAATATTCTGAATTTACAGCTTAGTTCTTAAAAATTCCGCATCTAATATGAAAATGCCTGCAAGATTTTTCTTGCACCACACTTTCATCCCTTTGCGTGGCATATGATGGATACATTTGGTGTCGTTAGATTCGTTAACATCTCACCACCGCCGTATAATAATAATTTTTAAAAAATGCGTCTCATATATTGAGTAGTTAGGCCAAGTCAAAGTTTCTGTGTTAAGTCTATGGGCAGATATTTCATCTTCATTCAACATCGGTGCTAAAAGATAGTCGAGCTCTGCTAAGCGCTTGCATATAAAGCCGACAGGGCAGCTAAAGTAGAGTCAAGCGTTGCTATGAAACCTTAATATTAAATTAATCAAGAGATTATATAAATAAATCGAAAATAATGCTCCAGATATAGTTAGGGTTACCATGATTCTTTTAGTTGAAATCCTGACACGCCGGGGGTTGAAGGGTTTTGGGGTGTTAAAAGCAATGGTCTTTTTAAAAAATGAATGAATAAATAAATAAAAACGTGACAACATTTCTTCCTGGTTTGACAGACTCGAAAATATCCCCACTTCTGTAGTCATTCTACTCGTACATTCAAGCAGTCGAAAACAATTTTTGGCTAATTATTTAATTATATTTTTTATTAAATTATCGAAAGTAATGTAGAGTTCATTATGATTCTTATTATCAGGTGAGTAAAGTCTATAAAGTTAAAGTGTTTTCATTTACATATGCCACGAGGCTTTTGACATTCGTCATGATGTTACAAAATTTTTATGACCTGAGTCCTCCTCAGACCCAAATCCTGGATCCGCCACTGGTTAAAAGTATAGTATAAAATGCTGAAAGCTGCCTACCAACGACCCTCTTTTATAATACGAGCACGGAGTTTCAGGAAGTGAAAAAAATTACACGTCAGAATACAAAGAAGATACAATTTTTATCAATGTTTGGTAGTTCTAATTTATATTAGTAAAAAACAGAATTAAGACAAAACTGCTATAACTTCTAAATTTCAGTTTGAACTGGGACCTGAACAAAAAGGCTTATCCACTTTCTCATCAACAATAGATGTAAACAATGAATATTTTTACTTTCTCAGAATGTCAATTTTACGTCATATTTCTCAATTGCAACCAAATTTCTCTCTTGCCGCATCACTGACGTAAATCCGGACACTAGTTCGGACTTGACCTTGAAATCTGGACTGTCTGGACGAAATCTGGACGTGTGGTAAACCTAGATATAGTATAATTCTCCAAAAATAATTCTTCTAAAATTAGGCTGTAGATGATAAATACAGTTCAAGCTGAGTCTTCGGCTTACCAACGTAAAGCCTAGAATCGCACGAGAATGCATGTCTTTAGTTGTTCAACCATGAGGCCATACCGAAGTCCAAACTCTGTGATCTATGGGCAAAATTTACCTCATTGTAACGGTTTGCACTTCCAAGATGAATGGAGCCTAGGCATTCAGAGTCTGCGTTACCGGATTCGAAGAATCATTTTGTAAGCATTCGCAATCATTTTGAAGAGTTAACTGTCTCGAAGTCAATCTAATTCGTTTTTAAAGTTATTGCAACCATTTTTCAAAAATGTTTTGTTCGCGTAGCTAACATCGGACCAATCTAGTTAAAGAAAATTACCTTTCATTATCAAAATAACATTTCAAAAATTGAAATTGGCCTAACCAAATTCCAGATTATCACGAGCTGGCAGGAATTTGGGTAGACACTTAGGTATGAAATTGGTTACCATGTTAAAATTTTAAAAATTCAGTATAAAGTTAAATCGATGAGTATGTGGTGTTTTCATGACTTGTTTCTCCAAGTTATCATCATTCTTCAAAAATAACGAAGAGTAATGCTTTTTCTCATTTATGTATTTCCAATATGAGAAGTATATCTGAATATAACTGAACACAATGATTGCATATACAAACCGTTCCAGTATCCATCACACCCATCGTTGGATTGCCGGGCTGGGTTGCATGGTTTACCGACAAAATCGGAGAAGCCGGGGGTAGGATATGGATGGATTTGAGTGGTGTTTAAGCTTGGTGTATATTTAATTGGTAACGGATGGATTTGAGTGGTATGGAGAGGTCGAAAATGACCGACCTAACTGGATGGGCTAAAAAATGGAATGGCTTGGAATGGATGGAGTACTCGAGAATGACCGGCCTAAAAGTTCATTTGTGCCCAAGCATTTTATGCAAATCCCATTGATCATACACCTAAAAATATCATGTGACACCTGATTATAAAGTTTTTAACTCGCAGATTTCAATCAAAATGCTTTACTCGGTTCCTTTGGAATACCTTTTGCCAGTAAAAAAAATCAATAATTAAGAATTTCTATACTGGATATCAGAGGTCGGGGACTGGATAGGTCAATGACTTTTATTTCAAAATTCCGAGAATGAATCAAAGAATCCTGAAGGAATAAAACTTCTTCAATATTTGCATATTGCTCTCTTTGTAGATAAACGTTTAAAGTTAAAATTAATATTGTTTTCTGAGAAAATGCTGATTGAATCATTTAAAGTGTTTTTTAAACACCTTAAGAGGAAATAAACTTTTCTCTCCTACCTTGCAGACTATATGTGTTGTTTTCTACACCTCGTTCGATGAAGACGTAGCTTGAATATGTTTTGTTGTGTTTAAACTGTTGTTGAATTTAACCTTGCAGACACAAAATGCCTTGATAATAGTTGAATGTTGTACCTTTCGCTTTTTGTCTCTCTCTTCTTTTTTCTACCATCGTGCTGTTGACTCTCACAGAAACTAAACAGAATTTCAAATTATCAAAAGCCCACAACATAATTGCAGATGTCAGCATGATCGATTATCTCGCAAAAATAGCATCTAAAGTAATGTTTTCATGTGTAAACAAATTAAGGATTTGATTTCAGTTCTAGACGCTTTGTACCTGAAGAAAATAAAATCTTTATTGCTATCATATTTCAGAATAATATATAATCAAATAAAAAAACAAGCATGCGAAAATTTCCTTACAAATCGTTTTTAGCATTAATGCTTCAATCGCAGGTTAATATTAGTCATTATTTATATGTCAAGTTTTCACATAAGCCCAAATAATTTTGCATCACGATTGATATTCATATGCAAAGCTGTAATAACACAGGATGTATACATGCATCTTTAAACAACGAAATAACGTTCGGACTAAGAAAACTAATGTCTACCTAGAGTTAAATGGCCACGAGCTAACATTTGTGACTGATTGCAGTGCTTATAAATGTCATCAGATACAGTGAGATAAGCAGTTAAGGGGTTTTAATTATGTTATCAGTGTATTTAGAGTGTAATCTTTTACTAAGTCCATGGCACCCTACTGATGTGGGCACCACGAAATGTGGATGAATTGCTCAGGTTTCATATGAAGGAACTCGCCCGCCTAAGGTTACATAAATGGGGGGGAGCAGTCCCCCCTCCAGTGATAGTACGTACCTCCTACGGGAGTGGTAGGGCCGTGTTGGCCATTAGGACCCAACCTCAATACTCGTTTCCGTTGCAACGACTGTCATTCAGATTAACCCGTATGCCTTGGCAGGTCGGGGTGCTGTGTTTATGGTTACTAAGTCCATGGTACTCCCCCGGGGCACCGCGAGTACACGGATATGGGTTGCTGCCGGCTAAGTAAACACGAACTCGCTTCCCCTGGGGGTATAGTAATGTAGGAGTTGTGTTACCGCCCACCAATGATAATACGTATCTCCTTCGGGAGGGGTTAGGCCGTGGCCAGGTGATTGGCTACTAGGACTCCAGCCTCAGTACTCGAGCTATTGCAGCGGCTGTCATTCAGTACCCCGGGTGCTTCGGCGTGACGGTGGTAACATGGTTTGCGATTATTAAGTCTATGGTCCCACTGGGGGAGGCATCAAGAATTCGTGGATCAGAAGCCACCGAATAAGTAAGCGGGGTCTCGCTTCCCTGGTGGGTACAATAATGGTTGGGGTTCGCCCTCTGCCGGTGAAAGTGCGTGTCTCCTACTTTACGAGGATGGCCATTAGGACTCCGGGATCAGCACTCGAGTTATTGCAGCGACCGTCACTCAGATGCACCTGATGGCTTCGCACTAGGTCGGGGGGATTTCAATATGAATTACTAAGTCCGTGAATTTCTCCGAGGGAGGTGTGCAGCTCGAGCACGGCGATTAAAAGCTGCCAGATTCAGTATGCAGGTTCTCGCTTCCCCTGGGTTGTACAGAGGATGGTGAACGGTCCCATCGTTGGGACGTTCCTCCCTAGGGAAGTGCCTGTGCATGAGCTGCTGAAAATAGGGGATATTTTCAGCAAATCACAGTTTCGGTATTCCTGTTTACGGTTGTCCAATCGTTGAGTTTCACCGAATCGTCAGGCCAAGGTGGAGTGCCCATTTGATGAATACTTAATCGATGATACTCTACGCCTTTGCCATAGAATGTTTAGGCCTCACCGTAGGCGGTGAGATAAAATATTTAACTTCCATGATTTGTCATTAGAGGAGATGCGATCATCTCAAATCAACTCGTCAGCTTATCATCAGTGGCGTAGCTATAGGGGGCGGTCTGACCCGGGCGGCACTTCGAAAGGGACGGCAAAATCAGACATGTAGGAAAACAATTATATAACTAAGAAGACCATTATTGGCACTAATTCAATCATTATATATATATATATATATATATTTATATATTATTATTGTACCAGTTATTGCTGTATATATATATATATATACAGCAATAACTGGTTTGACGTCCATTTCCTCCTGCTTCTCACAGACAGACCTGTTTGCTTATTCCTGGCGGTGGTAAGCCTTTTACGCTTTTATTTTATTTTTTTGTGAATACTACTATTTTATTTTATTTTATTTTATTCTAGGTCTTTTGTATTCGGATTTTTTTGCTTTCGATTTTTTTAGATCATCTTCAATGTATTTGTCTTTTATTCCAGAATTTTTCCATTTTTAATTGTCTTGTACTTTTTGAAGGGATGGCGACATATTTTAACGGGTTTCGTATGTCGTTAGCAGAAAAAAGCACTTATTAATATCATAAGCGAGCTTCCCCTCCTGACGAGCGGCTGGCTATGATATTTTTCAATTTATTATAATTTTTGTCTATTTTTTGACATTGTGTCTTGGTTGTTTTTGAATTTTTGTCTTTTGTTCCTTGTTA
>BGPR01043255.1:0-13000 GCA_013235015.1 Araneus ventricosus
ATTTATTTATTTATTTATTTATTTATTTATTTATTTATTTATTTATTATTTATTTATTTATTATTTATTTATTTATTATTTATTTATTTTTTTTGGAGTTTCTCGTAACCTCCTAACATACAATGGCGTCTCTGACAGGTGCATTGAATTACGGAATTTTTTTCCATTTAAATGCGTATTTAAGTCAACGAAACAATTAATTTTAAATACAAAAATCACCTGAACGCGCGCAAATATCTCAAGTATCCTTTACCATCTCAAATAGATTGAAATAATGAAAAAATATCCTAAATGATTGGTGGCATCTAATTAGGAGGTTAAATAAAATCGTATGGGAAGGGGTTAATAGAAGTATACAGTGAGATAATATTGTAATCGTCAAAAAAATTTAGCTTCCAAATTTTGATGAATCTTCACGTTGTAGATTCATCAAAACCTACGACCTCTAGACGTACGAAAAAAAAAAATTTCACGTTTTAGACCTCCGAAAAAAAATTTACGTTGTAGACCTCCAAAAAAATTTCACGTTTTAGACCTCCAAAAAAATTTCACGTTATAGACGTCCGAGAAAAAATTTCACGTTGTACATCTTCAAATAAACCATTTTTGTAATTATATCTGTTGGTCTGTCTGTCTGTCTTAGAATGGTTACAGGCACAGGAGTATAGGAAGGCGGTATGTCTGTAACACGATAACTCAAAAATGCCTCGAGCTTGTTAGATAAAAATTTGACTTATAATTTTTGCACCAAAATTGTAGACATGCGTCAGATTTTGAAATGGCTACCTCACACAAACACTTCCTTTAATTAGTAAAGATTCTTGAGCGTAATTCTGATATATTCAAAAAATAATTGTTATATTTGAGCGAAATTTGGTCTTATACACCATTAATTATTTTTTATAGAATAAAGTTTTAAAACTAGTGTTCGTTAATGCTGAAAAAAAAATGTTTTGCTTCCTTTGCGAATATTTACATTCAATATTTTAAATCATTAAACAATTTCTGTTTAAAATAATTCGTTGTAATTCAGTACGAGCACAAATAAACATGTTTGAAATTTCAGTATATTTAATTTGTGGTTTAAATAAATAAATTTTTGATTTCAATTTTGGGGCAATCACTGTTTCTTCAAGTTTAGAAAGGACATAATAAGGAATTCAAGTTTTCATATATTATTTTATATTTTATAACGACAAAAGTATCAGTGAAACTAGGTAGCAAAAACGTGATGATATAATACATTCAAAAAGTAGCTCATATTTTTCATTTTTAAAAATATAAGGAATAAAAGAATGGTAGAAAGTAAATATCAATAAAAGTAATGATGCAGTTTTTATCATAACTTTTAAAACCCCCAAAAATCATAAAAGCAATGATGCAGCTTTCATCATACTCAAAAAATAATTCAACTTTCAACTTTTTACTTTGCTTGTTTCAGAAATATACAGCTTTTTATGTAAGTGAAACATAAGAAGGAAATAACCATAAAAGTTATGATACAGCTTTTACCATATTCAAAAAGTTATTAATATCGTCTGCAATACAGTTTTAAAACAAACGAAATCTTTGCTCTCGAAGAGAAAATATTTTATTGAGAATTGAAATATTTATAGAATGTTCCATATATGAACGTGGAAAAGAAATCAAAAATATTTGTAAGCAGAAATAATTTCACAGAGCAAAATTTTATCTAAAACATTATGCCCCCTAAAAGGATCGTACAAAAAAATGATTTTTTTTTACCTTTTAATTCTTTAGAAAACTGTATTTCACAATTTGTTCGAAAACTAAAACCATGTTTCAGTATTTTTACATTGTGTGCATAAAATTTTAATTAGTTCGAAATCACTAATCCATGTTGCTTTGAAGAGATGAGAAATCTGGGAAAACGGCTGAACATTACGCAAGTGTTTTACAAGATCCTATAATAAACAATTCCTATTATTTTTTAATATGTTTACCCTCTGAATTCCGAATTTTTTTAAATAGCTGTTTAAATGCAACGTTCGTAAACATGTTCAAATACCCTTGAAACAAACGAATTTCTATTAATGGGTAAGGTTTTGAATGGACGCTCTAATAGAACTAAGTACACGCAATAGCTTGCGAAAATCGCAGAATGCAGCAGAAAATGGACTTGTTTCCTACCCGCGGAAATCGCGGGATAAGCAGTCAGAGGGTTAACCTTTTGAGGACGACTGTCACGCGGACGTGCCAGTTGCTTGGCACATTCTCTCCCAACTGTCACAAATTCGTGCCGGCTTTTGTGGTTTTAGTTACCGACTGTGACGTCGGCGTGACACTAGCTTTAGTCCAATTGGACTTACTTAACTAGAAAAAGTACGCCGGCTCTGAGCAGGCACGCGTTTTGGGAAACGTCGGTCAGACGGAACCGCACGTTTTCCGTGCGGCCGTCCTCAAAAGGTTAATGTGTTTAGGCTGGCATTCTATCTACGAATTGCGTGATGCGAAAATCGTTGCGCACAAAATCAACGTTCCATTGGATCAAGAGACACCTTATTTGACACTTAGTTAATTCTTGGGCAATAGATGATTACTCAGAAGGATTTTTCAAAATTTTAATTAAATTAAAATAAATTGAAACTTTTACGTTTCTTCGTCAATAACTTCGGAACATATTATCGCATAAAACCCATTTTTTACGCCACTTTAAAATAAAAAAAAATATTTTTCAGTAATACCACTTTTATTTCCGTGCAATTTTTCATTAATTTTATTAAAAATTTTCAAAATTAATTTTAAGCACAATTTGAAACAACGCTTTTTATTGCTGTAAAAAAATTCGAACGAATTTTATTATTTCATTAAATCTTTCTCTTTGGTGTTTTTTTGCCAATGTTAACGCTATGATTTAAAATATTGCTTTTTCTGTGTGTTAATTCCAAAGCAGACTTTTCACTTTCGCTTTTATTCACATAATAATGGTTTGAGGCTCTCATTCTTTCTGTCAATAGCGTGATGTCAAAATCGCTGCGGACAGAATGCTACGCCTGACAGAACGAGGCCAGCCGTCAAGACAGAACACCACTCCGTACCCCTGGAATTAGAGTGGCTGATTAATTAAGCAGTTGGATAGGTATGGAGCGTTTTTTTATTAAAAAAAAACAGAAAACGTTACATAATTTGGCAAAAAAGAGAAGGAAAAGAAAGGAATTAATTAAAATAAAAGTGCAAATAATAAAAATTAACACTTAAAAGCTTACTTACACACATTTGATCGCTACAAAATCCAATATTCATTTGTAATAACCATTCTAATTTTGTTAAAGCTTTAGATAATCTAAAGAACATTCTTAAAGACAACGGATTCCCAGATTCTTTCATTAATGTTAATAGTTTTTTTTTCAAATGAGTATAAAAAGTTTATGATTTTTCTTTATTAATAGTTTATTTTAATTTTATTTGTTATAGCTGTTTAAATATTAGCATTTTTCTTCTGATTAATTAGTTAGAATTTTTCTTCATAGATGGAGCTAGGTCTGCTAGCTTCCAGAACTTTTTACTACCTTTGTCATCGTACGTTTTGGCGTCTCTTGTCTTCATCATAATTTCGGCGGAGAGGGTAAATTCATTTTACACACTCTAGTATCTTTTGGATTTTTATTAAGGATTTTTTGCCTCTTGATTTTTTCAAAATGTTTCTTGTATTCAGGTCGGACAAAATTCAGGCCACAAAGGGTATATTTTTTATTCATAATCTTACTCTTGAAAGAAAATTTTGTCCATTTTTAGAACTTCAATGGCGAGTGGTCTTCGAGAAAGTTCGTCATTCAAGTTCTCATTCATTCCTTCCAATTTGAATATTTTTCTTTTACATTCTAAATTATATTAAATGTTTTTTTAATATTAATCGTTGTTATTTTCTGTTGATGCAATCACTTGATGCTGTTGCGTTGAGCACGCAAAAAGGTGTATTGTTATCGTTATTGTTTAAATATCTTCTGTTTCTTATCTATACTCTTTCTTTTTTTTACTTTTGTTTTATATTTATATTATCTATATACATAAATATACAAAACGGATGGAAGCAGACGAATCAAGCCTAAAACATTATCGCATGACGATGTTGTGGACTACAGGTAGAAATTTAAGGAGGTTTTTTTTCTTCATTGTTTGTCATCCCACATATATCTTGCCAATCTTTTAGAAGAAAACGTGCACACAGTGTCTAAATTTCGTTCTACGTCGTAATTTGCTAGTAATGAAGAACACTATATGAGTAAACAATCTTTTCACAATGTGTATGCACAGAAATCATCTCTCATGCACACTGCGAAATGATTGCAATATTCTATTTCTGCATTCACACAAAGAGTGTGATCACAAGTTTACTTATAGTCTAGTACAGCGGTTCCCAGCCCATGTGTCGCGGCCCACATGTGGGCCTCGGTTGGAGTATGAGTGAGCAGTGGAACGCTAGTCAAGAGTCGATGTCAGGGAAGCTTCAAGAGTCGTCACTTTTTTTTTGCTCAATAAACAATAAATTTTTAATCCTTTTACAGTAAGCTCTACTAATTACTGATATATAAGTTCATATAATATATACCACAACCACAACAACTGGCCCCACCCTGCGGAAGCATCCTGGTCTTCTGAACGACAGCCGCTGCATTAGCTTGAGTACCGAGGCCGGAGTCCTAGTAGCCAATCACCTGGACACGGGCTAGGAGGCCCTGGCCGGACCCCTTCCGAAGGAGGTACGTACTATCACTGGTGGAGGGACCCAAAGTCCCACCATTACTATACCCCCAGGGGAATCGAATTCCTGCTTACTTATACGGCAGCAACTCTTGTCCGTGTACTCGCGGTGCCCGCCGGAGGATACATATAATATATAAATGTATTATATGTGTTTGTAATTTTTTTTTACTTGTAAATTTAGTTAGTGGGCCTCAAAATACTTTTTACACAACAGGTGGTCCACACAACCAAAAAGGTTGGGAAGCACTGGTCTAGTGGGTTAAGACAAGGCATGGCAGGGCTGGGGAACATGAATCGGAGGCAGAAAATTACGGTTTCTAGCCTCTTGCTGCGCTCTTAAGTACCATTATTCCATAACTTGTAGACCAATGTGCTCTTGAACCCTATGAGCCCTATCCCGCCTTAAACCGCCTCATTCAACACTGGCCGGACTCGGGCGGTTTCGGGCGAAAATTTTACGGGAGGAAATTAGTTTCTTTCTTTCTTGACAATTGAACGCGCAACAGAGCGTGTTGTCCTCCTGGAATTTCTGTAGAGAAAGGGAGGACTTCATTCTGATTTCATTAAATGAAAATTGACTCCAGTTTTTGAAGCACTCGAATTCTCACTCTAGCCTGGTTCAAAGAGTTAATAAAGACTTGCTCGCTGCGGCAGGGCTATCTGCTGGATATAAACCCTTTTAGCGACGCACAATTTCTCTTAGAATACCCTGAAGGAAAGCAGTCTACCCGAATATATTGGAACTTCTGCCTTAAGTGGTGTTAAAGTCGCTTTGATTAACATTTATACCACAAAAACACGATAAACGAGAACCTTAATCATGAGTCTTTGACTTATAGAGCTTGCTAGATATCCTAGACAGAGACAACCATATTGCTAAATGCGTGAATTTCAGCAATCAATGTTGTTGAATCAAGAAGTCGTCGATATTATAAAACTAAATGTTTATTAAAAACTCGGCGTATATTGAACAGAAAACGATTGGTACTGCTATGATGGGTATCACCATGTCCGCTGTGAAACCATAACCATACCGCAAGGGCGAATGATTAGATATATTAATCCACTGTATGAGATGACCACACCCGAAGGGGGATGGTTAGATATATAGTACTAGAGGTTGACCACTGCTAAGGCGGGAGGTAATTAATAAAAAACCGGCGGGAGTGGTCTCCCCTAAACTTTCTCGTATACTTCCCCAAAAAGCTGCTGTTTCCCCTCCTCCCTCGTAGATAAAATATTCGAACCTACTGTAACCCAGAATCCAATGGCTATCAGAAGGTTTCTCATTGTAGATTATAGTGATTGTAAAATATTTAGGTGAAGAATCATATTCAAAGAGATGCGTGCCGACTAAAACACACATTGCTTCCACTCTTGCCGGCTCAAGGACAAAGTGACGTAATCCTTCCGTGTGCACAGAGATTGCTACCAGTACGCATGCGCATGGAGAATGTTATTTAAAAAATTGAATATGCAATTTGAACGCCTTTTTTTAACCGATTGGAACGAAATTTGGGCACATATCTATAATTAATGTTAGCAACGTCATACCAATTTTTATTTATCTAAGCCAAATGGTGTAGGAGATATAATTTTTACAAGTATGCGATTATACAGTCCGGCAGACATTCAACCCTTCGACGGATTTGGTCCAAACTTAGATACGGACCTACATTCATGATGATAAAACTGTGTACCAAATTTTATCCATCTAGCTATTCAAGTTTTTGAGTTATAGTGTTCATATGACCGCAGACGGACAGACAACTTCCCGTGGACGGAATTTGTCTAAAATTTGATAGAAACCTACAAATTACGTGTAAAGATCACATACCAAATTTCATCCCAGTAACTCTAATAGTTTTCGAGTTATCGTGTTCACAAACAGACACACAGAGGTAATTCCAAAATTGTGTTTTTCGGACTCAGGGATGTCTAAAACGTGGTGATTCGTCAAAATCTCGCGTTCGAATTTTTTGACGATTACAATACTTTCTCTTTGTATACTTCGTATGCGAGAAAGTAAAAAGAGAGATTCGCCAAAATCTCGAGTTCGAATTTTTTGACGATTACAATACTTTCTCTTTGTATACTTCGTATGCGAGAAAGTAAAAAAGGACCATTGCTAGGACGAGTGGCTGAAGCATATTCGGATTGTTTTAATCCTTGCTTACGATGAAAGGTGTCTCGGTTATTTCTAGTGATGAATAATTTTTTGTTTCGTTGTAGGTGGCTCTTCATAAACACGTTATGTAACAAATTTGGATAAATCAATAGCTCTTGTGCGATTAAACAAAAATAAGTATTGGACTTTCTAATTAATTATAATACTACTAGGTATCCAAACCACCATCTCCTTGTGGCAGCTCAAACCCCACAGCTATCGTTAGTTATCGTTGGCATGGCGTTGGTTTAGAGAGTGGGTTGTTGGTGTAGGCTACATTTTTACTGGTACAGGAATATGAAGTCAATCCTAAAGTAGTTAACTTTTCATTTAAATATTTGGCAAAAAAATTACTTTTTAATACAATTTAAATTGCAATGGCGATTTGGAATTCATTAATTGCGAATTAATTTTTACTCCCTGATGTTAGATATCTTAAGAGTACACTTCCTCTTGCAATTTGTTTTTTCAATTATATATTTGTTTTGCTTTTTAAATTAAGAAACATTTGTATATTTTTACATGTACTTTGAATCTTTCTTAAACCGTTGTTTCGGTTTTTTTTTTATTTTCTTAGTTATTTTAAGTTATTGCCTTTTTGGTCGATGTCGTCCACCACGAATTGGTCTATATTTGTTGAAACACTGTATGTCTAATCTATGTAAGGTCTATGTCTCTCTAACGTATTGTATATCTAATTATTTTTGATTATTGCATTTAAGTTACGAATGTATTTTGTATTCTTATGAATGTGTATGTACGAAGTAACACTAATTTAGAACTCTTCCTCGTCGATCGCTAAACCGCTTTATCCCAGCGATGCCGGACCTTTTTGGGAAGTGGGTCAAATTTAGTTCATTATTTTTCTTAATACTAGCCCGTGGGTCAATAAATGATTAGCGGCAATTGAAAAAGGGAAGGGAGAGTGTTGTAAAAAGGATAACGATAATTTGGAAAAACCGAAAATTTTTGAACAGAAATACTTGACAGTTGACCCTTTTTCTTTCTTCTCATTTTCAAAAATCCTCTAAACTATTTATATTTCCTTCCTGTTTCACAACTTTTGATGTACAAAAATAGCCAACGACCACTTGGAATTTTTATATATATTTAAATTGGACATTAGATATTTATGCTTTAATTTTTAATATTTTCGATCGTTTGTTCTATCTTTATGATGTAAAAATTAGTTCATAAAAATCAACACGTGGGTAATTTAAAAAGCCTTCGTGGGTCAGTGTTTAACCCGCCGGTCATAGGCTCGCCACTCCTGCTTTATACCCTGTGGGTCCCCGTGGGCGTTAAATAAATAAATAAAGTATTTACTTAAAAGAGAAATCCAGCAGATATTAGATCTTTTTCTAAAATTTTGTATTTTCGATTGGATTTTTGTGCTATATATAAACTGAAGAATGTAAAATTGCCAATTACTATAATAGTCCACATAAATAAAACAATTTCAAATTTTCAAATACTTTTAGCGATAAAAAAAAAAAAAATTACTAACGCAAAGAAGAATTCAACTGGCTATAAATCGTTACCATAACTTTCTCAACCGTGAATCAAACGATAATCACACCAAAAACCAGAATTAACTTGTACCTAAAAATAAATCACTAAAATAAACCATTCTCTTTCAATTAAATACTCAGCAAGTAATAGGATTTCAATGATACTAACTACCACTGTTTTTAAACAATCTAATCCCATAATGTCTAACAAATCCACCGCAAAATACTTCTCGGTAAATTTTATTTCTTAAAACCGACTTGAAAATGGCTATGACTTAATTAACTGCAGAAGCATAAGCCCCAAAATTAAAAAGGGGATATTCTACGTCTCGTAACTCAAAAGTTAATCTTGATAATTGTGTAACTGGCGCCATCCATTAATGCATTAGCCTGTTCTTCCGTATAAAATACTTCTTTATTGTTAAACGGAAAAAAAGTTTATACATATAATATCTCTTTTACCCGAGAAGTTATTCCGCCTGATAATAAAAGGAATGAAATAAGGCGTTTTAATCTTTCTCTGTCTTTCTAAATGACATGGTTATCTGATACAGCGAAATGAATTTTTGTGTTTAAGAATGTTTCGAAACTTATGTTATTCCGAATTTATAAAATTCAGTGACCATAAATCAGCTTTATCTTATTGGTATGGAAACTACTGACTATATATTCTCATAATTATCCATAAATAAACTTTATCTGAAAAGTATGAAGCCTCTTGACTATATATATATATATATATATATATATATATCATGAAAGTCAAAAAATGTTAAAATAAAATGGAGAGACTGTAGTAAATCGGTAAAAGCGTATAGATGCTCATCAGGGTAAGTAAAATCTATACGAACCATTAAAAAATTAGTGAAATCATAATGTTTTCTGCGAACAGTGTTGGCATATAGCTAAAAAACACTGTCCTTTACCCCGAACAAACCAAGCCTGATAAACCAAGAATTTGAATGAAATACAAATAAAAGAAATGAAATTACGAATTAATTTGTTATATATATATATATATATTAATAAAAGAAAACATAGAAAGAACACATGAAAAACACGTTGTAAAAGAAAAATATTTAAATCTTTTATAGAATCTATTTTTTTCTAAAGTTTTCTTCTTTTGAATTGCATTTGTTTCTGGTTTTGTTTATTTTTGTATATATATATATATATTTACCCGTTATTATTTTCAAATAATAAATGAAACCTTTTGACTATTTGTATTTTGTTAACTATAAATAAGCTTCGTCTAAACTCAAAAATTTCGACGATTAAAAACTTATATTATTTGCGTGTTTTGAGTCATTTTCTATGCAGATTGAAATCTCGAGTACTTGTGACAGAAAACGATGTATTTATTTTAATCTTATTGAACTTATTATATATTAGGCAAATCATTTGCATGAATATTTTCTGCTGTATTTCGAATGGAAAAAATAGTTCTAAGAGAAATGAATTGGGGCATTTATTTTCTTCAACCGTGGCTCTTGCGAGATCCATTATAATAATGTTGTCGATAATTAAAAATGTCTGGCTATTTATATTTTAAATTCATCTAGCTCCAGATTAGGGATGGAGGTTATTGAAAAAAAAAACCGGTTTTTTTTTCTCCTCCGGCTTAACCTGGCGTTTAAAATCGCTCAAAATAACCGGTCTTTGAAAAAAATCGGTTTTCGGTTTTTTTTAAAAGAACGCAACGTTTGTGGGCAGAATTTTTTATTAATAATAATATACAATAAGTAAGTATTAATACAATAATTAATTAATGTAATAAGTAATGATTATAAATAAGTAATTAATACAATATGTAATAATAATAATAAACGAGTAATTATTGCAATAAGTAAGTATTATAAGCAAAATTTTTTATTAACATTTTTTTCACAAGATATTAGTTCATTGGCCAATATTTATCATCTAATCTGCTCAAAGACTCTTTCGGCAATGTGTTGATCCGTGACTCGACACCTCTCATCGGAAACAACATCATTCAACGTAGATAATAATCTTTCAGACGCCACAGAACTTCTGACTAAAGATAAATATTTTTTGGTTACAAAAAGCAGACAAATTTTTTATTAGTATTTTTTGCAGGAAATCAATCCATTGGCCAATATTTATCAGTTCATAAAGACTTTCATTGATCCGCCAACCAACAGACGCCTCGAGGAAGCGGTTGTCGTTGATTGGCCTAAGATGATGAAATTCAAAGCTTTATAACTTGATAAATTTTAGTCTAGCCGAACCTAAAATTATATCTTCCGACCCGGTTTTTGGATTGAAAAAAATAACCGGTTCAAACCGGGGCAAAAAAACCCGAAAAAACCGGTTAACCGAAACAAAACCAGCGGGAGTGGTCTCCCCTAAACTTTCTCTTACACTTCCCCAAAAGGGTGCCGTTTCCCTTCCCCCCGCGTGGATAAAAAAATTCGAACCTACTGTAACTCAGGATCCAAAGACTATCAGAAAATATTTAGGTAAAGAATCAAATTCAAAGAGATGCGTACCGATTAAATGCGCACCGACTTCCACACTTGCCGGCTCAAGGACAAAGTCACGTAATCCTTCCGCGTGCACAGATTGCGCCCAGCACGCATGCGCATGAGAATCGGATTAAAAAAATTGAATTATGCAATTTGAACACCTCTTTTTGACGGATTTGGCCCAAAATTTTAAACGGACCTACGTTCATGACGATATAACTATGTGCCAAATGTTATCCATCTAGCTATTCAAGTTTTTTAGTTATAGCGTTCACATGACCGCGGACATACAGACAGACAGACTTCCCGTGGATGGATTTTGTCCAAAATTTGATTGAAACCTACAAATTATGTTTAAAGACCACATACCAAATTTCATCCCCGTAGCTCTAATAGTTTTCGAGTTATCGTGTTCACAGACAGACAGACAACCATGATTACAAAATTGTGTTTTTCGGACTCAGGAGGTCAAAAACGTGGAGATTCGTCAAAATCTCGAGTTCGAATTTTTTGACGATTACAATGCTTTCTCTTTACGAGAAAGTATACGAGAAAGTAAAAAAACGGTTTTTGGTTTAAACCGGTAGGTTTTTCCCATCCCTAATCCAGATTCATGTAAAATAATGATACTACATAGGATCATTCAAAACAATTGTTCAATAACTTACAAGGAAGAATAGGAACACAGGGGCATCAAACACAAAACATGATCACTACAAGGGTCCCTGCGACAGAGAAGCTTGGTTTGTTTATGTTTTATTTGCGCAAGAGAGCCATTTTTGACTATGCTGCACCAGACTATCCTAAATATGCATTTGACTAAAAAACATCTGTTGAAAGTGGTTAGAAGCAGTTAAAAGCCATGCTAAAATGTTTAAGTAATAATAGTTTATAAGTGTCTAAAAAGTACGAAAAAGGTTGAAAGAAGTCATTAAATCGAAGAATAAAAACCTACATATTCATAGACAGAGCAGCAAATGGCTAAATGAATTTGGATTTTCCAATCTCAGGGTTTTTTGTTGGCGAAACTACTTTTCCACTGGACGCGCATCACCGGCACATACGGAAGTTTGAAAATTTAATAGCAACAAGACAACATCGTGCACACTTCCATATCAACATTAGGGTTGGCAATGAGGGGAAGTATTTGCTTAGCTCCTACCTGCTGCATATAGTTTGGTTTAATTATATTATGGTTCCGTTTTAAAGTAATACGAGGGCTATTTTGGGACTGACCTCGTAATTTTGAACCCCAGTCAGATGATGTAAAGTATCAAGATCTGCTCTAAGCGTGTAAAAAAAGGGCGATGTCTGGCCAAATATGGCACCGTGGGGTGAGGTCAACAGAGAACCTCCATCAGCCAGAGGGAGGCAGGCGATCAGAGAAGAAAGCGAACTCTGGCTCTGTTTTGTCAACAAGACACGTATAATGTTTTTGGCAATTCAGACTGCCTTCAAACACCTGTGGTCTCAAAATTCTTGTAAATATGTATCTATATTTGTAAATTAAATGTTTAATACAGAAACCGGGGTTTCTGAATTATTTTGCCTAACAGGCACTCGGTCACTGCTAACGAAGTAAACCACGGTCTGCCAAGACTGGGGCACTCAGAAAAATCGGGAAACAAAATGGAAGGTCATTCTATTTCTACTAAAAGGATTATACTTGAGCCGACACCTCTCTCTCCAGATTTCCTCGCCAGACCAGCAAATATCTACTGCCAACAAAGTTCAATGGGGGAGCATATCGCATATTCTTGGAGTGTTGCGTCCCCAGAATTACGTTCGAACAGGAATTCGCAGTAACGTGCATGATGCCCTGTAATATCTGGTTTGTTGTTTTCACTATTCCTTCCAATGTTACAGCAATTCCTGTGCGGTCGTACGTAGCATTTATTACCACGTGTTCCAATGTACAGATGACTTATCCGAGTAAACCTTTCTTTCCTGCAAATTATTCAACTTTTATTATGAATCAGACTGTTTAGAAGCTCATCTCCCGCCAGGGGTCACCGCGAGTACTTGGAAGAGCAATAGACGGATAAATTTATTTATTTTATTTGTTTATTTATTTATTTATAAAGAATTTTATTTATAAAGAATTATTTATT
>BGPR01043258.1:0-13000 GCA_013235015.1 Araneus ventricosus
AATAAATAATTCTTTATAAATAAAATTCTTTATAAATAAATAAATAAACAAATAAAATAAATAAATTTATCCGGCTATTGCTCTTCCAAGTACTCGCGGTGACCCCTAGTAGGAGATGAGTTTTTAAATAGTCTGATTCATAATAAAAGTTGAATAATTTGCAGGAAAGAAAGGTTTACTCGGATAAGTCATCTGTACATTGGAACACGTGGTAATAAATGCTACGTACGACCGCACAGGAATTGCTGTAACATTGGAAGGAATAGTGAAAACAACAAACCAGATATTACAGGGCATCATGCACGTTACTGCGAATTCCTGTTCGAACGTAATTCTGGGGACGCAACACTCCAAGAATATGCGATATGCTCCCCCATTGAACTTTGTTGGCAGTAGATATTTGCTGGTCTGGCGAGGAAATCTGGAGAGAGAGGTGTCGGCTCAAGTATAATCCTTTTAGTAGAAATAGAATGACCTTCCATTTTGTTTCCCGATTTTTCTGAGTGCCCCAGTCTTGGCAGACCGTGGTTTACTTCGTTAGCAGTGACCGAGTGCCTGTTAGGCAAAATAATTCAGAAACCCCGGTTTCTGTATTAAACATTTAATTTACAAATATAGATACATATTTACAAGAATTTTGAGACCACAGGTGTTTGAAGGCAGTCTGAATTGCCAAAAACATTATACGTGTCTTGTTGACAAAACAGAGCCAGAGTTCGCTTTCTTCTCTGATCGCCTGCCTCCCTCTGGCTGATGGAGGTTCTCTGTTGACCTCACCCCACGGTGCCATATTTGGCCAGACATCGCCCTTTTTTTACACGCTTAGAGCAGATCTTGATACTTTACATCATCTGACTGGGGTTCAAAATTACGAGGTCAGTCCCAAAATAGCCCTCGTATTACTTTAAAACGGAACCATAATATAATTAAACCAAACTATATGCAGCAGGTAGGAGCTAAGCAAATACTTCCCCTCATTGCCAACCCTAATGTTGATATGGAAGTGTGCACGATGTTGTCTTGTTGCTATTAAATTTTCAAACTTCCGTATGTGCCGGTGATGCGCGTCCAGTGGAAAAGTAGTTTCGCCAACAAAAAACCCTGAGATTGGAAAATCCAAATTCATTTAGCCATTTGCTGCTCTGTCTATGAATATGTAGGTTTTTATTCTTCGATTTAATGACTTCTTTCAACCTTTTTCGTACTTTTTAGACACTTATAAACTATTATTACTTAAACATTTTAGCATGGCTTTTAACTGCTTCTAACCACTTTCAACAGATGTTTTTTAGTCAAATGCATATTTAGGATAGTCTGGTGCAGCATAGTCAAAAATGGCTCTCTTGCGCAAATAAAACATAAACAAACCAAGCTTCTCTGTCGCAGGGACCCTTGTAGTGATCATGTTTTGTGTTTGATGCCCCTGTGTTCCTATTCTTCCTTGTAAGTTATTGAACAATTGTTTTGAATGATCCTATGTAGTATCATTATTTTACATGAATCTGGATTAGGGATGGGAAAAACCTACCGGTTTAAACCAAAAACCGTTTTTTTACTTTCTCGTATACTTTCTCGTAAAGAGAAAGCATTGTAATCGTCAAAAAATTCGAACTCGAGATTTTGACGAATCTCCACGTTTTTGACCTCCTGAGTCCGAAAAACACAATTTTGTAATCATGGTTGTCTGTCTGTCTGTGAACACGATAACTCGAAAACTATTAGAGCTACGGGGATGAAATTTGGTATGTGGTCTTTAAACATAATTTGTAGGTTTCAATCAAATTTTGGACAAAATCCATCCACGGGAAGTCTGTCTGTCTGTATGTCCGCGGTCATGTGAACGCTATAACTAAAAAACTTGAATAGCTAGATGGATAACATTTGGCACATAGTTATATCGTCATGAACGTAGGTCCGTTTAAAATTTTGGGCCAAATCCGTCAAAAAGAGGTGTTCAAATTGCATAATTCAATTTTTTTAATCCGATTCTCATGCGCATGCGTGCTGGGCGCAATCTGTGCACGCGGAAGGATTACGTGACTTTGTCCTTGAGCCGGCAAGTGTGGAAGTCGGTGCGCATTTAATCGGTACGCATCTCTTTGAATTTGATTCTTTACCTAAATATTTTCTGATAGTCTTTGGATCCTGAGTTACAGTAGGTTCGAATTTTTTTATCCACGCGGGGGGAAGGGAAACGGCACCCTTTTGGGGAAGTGTAAGAGAAAGTTTAGGGGAGACCACTCCCGCTGGTTTTGTTTCGGTTAACCGGTTTTTTCGGGTTTTTTTGCCCCGGTTTGAACCGGTTATTTTTTTCAATCCAAAAACCGGGTCGGAAGATATAATTTTAGGTTCGGCTAGACTAAAATTTATCAAGTTATAAAGCTTTGAATTTCATCATCTTAGGCCAATCAACGACAACCGCTTCCTCGAGGCGTCTGTTGGTTGGCGGATCAATGAAAGTCTTTATGAACTGATAAATATTGGCCAATGGATTGATTTCCTGCAAAAAATACTAATAAAAAATTTGTCTGCTTTTTGTAACCAAAAAATATTTATCTTTAGTCAGAAGTTCTGTGGCGTCTGAAAGATTATTATCTACGTTGAATGATGTTGTTTCCGATGAGAGGTGTCGAGTCACGGATCAACACATTGCCGAAAGAGTCTTTGAGCAGATTAGATGATAAATATTGGCCAATGAACTAATATCTTGTGAAAAAAATGTTAATAAAAAATTTTGCTTATAATACTTACTTATTGCAATAATTACTCGTTTATTATTATTATTACATATTGTATTAATTACTTATTTATAATCATTACTTATTACATTAATTAATTATTGTATTAATACTTACTTATTGTATATTATTATTAATAAAAAATTCTGCCCACAAACGTTGCGTTCTTTTAAAAAAAACCGAAAACCGATTTTTTTCAAAGACCGGTTATTTTGAGCGATTTTAAACGCCAGGTTAAGCCGGAGGAGAAAAAAAAACCGGTTTTTTTTTTCAATAACCTCCATCCCTAATCTGGAGCTAGATGAATTTAAAATATAAATAGCCAGACATTTTTAATTATCGACAACATTATTATAATGGATCTCGCAAGAGCCACGGTTGAAGAAAATAAATGCCCCAATTCATTTCTCTTAGAACTATTTTTTCCATTCGAAATACAGCAGAAAATATTCATGCAAATGATTTGCCTAATATATAATAAGTTCAATAAGATTAAAATAAATACATCGTTTTCTGTCACAAGTACTCGAGATTTCAATCTGCATAGAAAATGACTCAAAACACGCAAATAATATAAGTTTTTAATCGTCGAAATTTTTGAGTTTAGACGAAGCTTATTTATAGTTAACAAAATACAAATAGTCAAAAGGTTTCATTTATTATTTGAAAATAATAACGGGTAAATATATATATATATATACAAAAATAAACAAAACCAGAAACAAATGCAATTCAAAAGAAGAAAACTTTAGAAAAAAATAGATTCTATAAAAGATTTAAATATTTTTCTTTTACAACGTGTTTTTCATGTGTTCTTTCTATGTTTTCTTTTATTAATATATATATATATATATAACAAATTAATTCGTAATTTCATTTCTTTTATTTGTATTTCATTCAAATTCTTGGTTTATCAGGCTTGGTTTGTTCGGGGTAAAGGACAGTGTTTTTTAGCTATATGCCAACACTGTTCGCAGAAAACATTATGATTTCACTAATTTTTTAATGGTTCGTATAGATTTTACTTACCCTGATGAGCATCTATACGCTTTTACCGATTTACTACAGTCTCTCCATTTTATTTTAACATTTTTTGACTTTCATGATATATATATATATATATATATATATATATAGTCAAGAGGCTTCATACTTTTCAGATAAAGTTTATTTATGGATAATTATGAGAATATATAGTCAGTAGTTTCCATACCAATAAGATAAAGCTGATTTATGGTCACTGAATTTTATAAATTCGGAATAACATAAGTTTCGAAACATTCTTAAACACAAAAATTCATTTCGCTGTATCAGATAACCATGTCATTTAGAAAGACAGAGAAAGATTAAAACGCCTTATTTCATTCCTTTTATTATCAGGCGGAATAACTTCTCGGGTAAAAGAGATATTATATGTATAAACTTTTTTTCCGTTTAACAATAAAGAAGTATTTTATACGGAAGAACAGGCTAATGCATTAATGGATGGCGCCAGTTACACAATTATCAAGATTAACTTTTGAGTTACGAGACGTAGAATATCCCCTTTTTAATTTTGGGGCTTATGCTTCTGCAGTTAATTAAGTCATAGCCATTTTCAAGTCGGTTTTAAGAAATAAAATTTACCGAGAAGTATTTTGCGGTGGATTTGTTAGACATTATGGGATTAGATTGTTTAAAAACAGTGGTAGTTAGTATCATTGAAATCCTATTACTTGCTGAGTATTTAATTGAAAGAGAATGGTTTATTTTAGTGATTTATTTTTAGGTACAAGTTAATTCTGGTTTTTGGTGTGATTATCGTTTGATTCACGGTTGAGAAAGTTATGGTAACGATTTATAGCCAGTTGAATTCTTCTTTGCGTTAGTAATTTTTTTTTTTTTTATCGCTAAAAGTATTTGAAAATTTGAAATTGTTTTATTTATGTGGACTATTATAGTAATTGGCAATTTTACATTCTTCAGTTTATATATAGCACAAAAATCCAATCGAAAATACAAAATTTTAGAAAAAGATCTAATATCTGCTGGATTTCTCTTTTAAGTAAATACTTTATTTATTTATTTAACGCCCACGGGGACCCACAGGGTATAAAGCAGGAGTGGCGAGCCTATGACCGGCGGGTTAAACACTGACCCACGAAGGCTTTTTAAATTACCCACGTGTTGATTTTTATGAACTAATTTTTACATCATAAAGATAGAACAAACGATCGAAAATATTAAAAATTAAAGCATAAATATCTAATGTCCAATTTAAATATATATAAAAATTCCAAGTGGTCGTTGGCTATTTTTGTACATCAAAAGTTGTGAAACAGGAAGGAAATATAAATAGTTTAGAGGATTTTTGAAAATGAGAAGAAAGAAAAAGGGTCAACTGTCAAGTATTTCTGTTCAAAAATTTTCGGTTTTTCCAAATTATCGTTATCCTTTTTACAACACTCTCCCTTCCCTTTTTCAATTGCCGCTAATCATTTATTGACCCACGGGCTAGTATTAAGAAAAATAATGAACTAAATTTGACCCACTTCCCAAAAAGGTCCGGCATCGCTGGGATAAAGCGGTTTAGCGATCGACGAGGAAGAGTTCTAAATTAGTGTTACTTCGTACATACACATTCATAAGAATACAAAATACATTCGTAACTTAAATGCAATAATCAAAAATAATTAGATATACAATACGTTAGAGAGACATAGACCTTACATAGATTAGACATACAGTGTTTCAACAAATATAGACCAATTCGTGGTGGACGACATCGACCAAAAAGGCAATAACTTAAAATAACTAAGAAAATAAAAAAAAAACCGAAACAACGGTTTAAGAAAGATTCAAAGTACATGTAAAAATATACAAATGTTTCTTAATTTAAAAAGCAAAACAAATATATAATTGAAAAAACAAATTGCAAGAGGAAGTGTACTCTTAAGATATCTAACATCAGGGAGTAAAAATTAATTCGCAATTAATGAATTCCAAATCGCCATTGCAATTTAAATTGTATTAAAAAGTAATTTTTTTGCCAAATATTTAAATGAAAAGTTAACTACTTTAGGATTGACTTCATATTCCTGTACCAGTAAAAATGTAGCCTACACCAACAACCCACTCTCTAAACCAACGCCATGCCAACGATAACTAACGATAGCTGTGGGGTTTGAGCTGCCACAAGGAGATGGTGGTTTGGATACCTAGTAGTATTATAATTAATTAGAAAGTCCAATACTTATTTTTGTTTAATCGCACAAGAGCTATTGATTTATCCAAATTTGTTACATAACGTGTTTATGAAGAGCCACCTACAACGAAACAAAAAATTATTCATCACTAGAAATAACCGAGACACCTTTCATCGTAAGCAAGGATTAAAACAATCCGAATATGCTTCAGCCACTCGTCCTAGCAATGGTCCTTTTTTACTTTCTCGCATACGAAGTATACAAAGAGAAAGTATTGTAATCGTCAAAAAATTCGAACTCGAGATTTTGGCGAATCTCTCTTTTTACTTTCTCGCATACGAAGTATACAAAGAGAAAGTATTGTAATCGTCAAAAAATTCGAACGCGAGATTTTGACGAATCACCACGTTTTAGACATCCCTGAGTCCGAAAAACACAATTTTGGAATTACCTCTGTGTGTCTGTTTGTGAACACGATAACTCGAAAACTATTAGAGTTACTGGGATGAAATTTGGTATGTGATCTTTACACGTAATTTGTAGGTTTCTATCAAATTTTAGACAAATTCCGTCCACGGGAAGTTGTCTGTCCGTCTGCGGTCATATGAACACTATAACTCAAAAACTTGAATAGCTAGATGGATAAAATTTGGTACACAGTTTTATCATCATGAATGTAGGTCCGTATCTAAGTTTGGACCAAATCCGTCGAAGGGTTGAATGTCTGCCGGACTGTATAATCGCATACTTGTAAAAATTATATCTCCTACACCATTTGGCTTAGATAAATAAAAATTGGTATGACGTTGCTAACATTAATTATAGATATGTGCCCAAATTTCGTTCCAATCGGTTAAAAAAAGGCGTTCAAATTGCATATTCAATTTTTTAAATAACATTCTCCATGCGCATGCGTACTGGTAGCAATCTCTGTGCACACGGAAGGATTACGTCACTTTGTCCTTGAGCCGGCAAGAGTGGAAGCAATGTGTGTTTTAGTCGGCACGCATCTCTTTGAATATGATTCTTCACCTAAATATTTTACAATCACTATAATCTACAATGAGAAACCTTCTGATAGCCATTGGATTCTGGGTTACAGTAGGTTCGAATATTTTATCTACGAGGGAGGAGGGGAAACAGCAGCTTTTTGGGGAAGTATACGAGAAAGTTTAGGGGAGACCACTCCCGCCGGTTTTTTATTAATTACCTCCCGCCTTAGCAGTGGTCAACCTCTAGTACTATATATCTAACCATCCCCCTTCGGGTGTGGTCATCTCATACAGTGGATTAATATATCTAATCATTCGCCCTTGCGGTATGGTTATGGTTTCACAGCGGACATGGTGATACCCATCATAGCAGTACCAATCGTTTTCTGTTCAATATACGCCGAGTTTTTAATAAACATTTAGTTTTATAATATCGACGACTTCTTGATTCAACAACATTGATTGCTGAAATTCACGCATTTAGCAATATGGTTGTCTCTGTCTAGGATATCTAGCAAGCTCTATAAGTCAAAGACTCATGATTAAGGTTCTCGTTTATCGTGTTTTTGTGGTATAAATGTTAATCAAAGCGACTTTAACACCACTTAAGGCAGAAGTTCCAATATATTCGGGTAGACTGCTTTCCTTCAGGGTATTCTAAGAGAAATTGTGCGTCGCTAAAAGGGTTTATATCCAGCAGATAGCCCTGCCGCAGCGAGCAAGTCTTTATTAACTCTTTGAACCAGGCTAGAGTGAGAATTCGAGTGCTTCAAAAACTGGAGTCAATTTTCATTTAATGAAATCAGAATGAAGTCCTCCCTTTCTCTACAGAAATTCCAGGAGGACAACACGCTCTGTTGCGCGTTCAATTGTCAAGAAAGAAAGAAACTAATTTCCTCCCGTAAAATTTTCGCCCGAAACCGCCCGAGTCCGGCCAGTGTTGAATGAGGCGGTTTAAGGCGGGATAGGGCTCATAGGGTTCAAGAGCACATTGGTCTACAAGTTATGGAATAATGGTACTTAAGAGCGCAGCAAGAGGCTAGAAACCGTAATTTTCTGCCTCCGATTCATGTTCCCCAGCCCTGCCATGCCTTGTCTTAACCCACTAGACCAGTGCTTCCCAACCTTTTTGGTTGTGTGGACCACCTGTTGTGTAAAAAGTATTTTGAGGCCCACTAACTAAATTTACAAGTAAAAAAAAATTACAAACACATATAATACATTTATATATTATATGTATCCTCCGGCGGGCACCGCGAGTACACGGACAAGAGTTGCTGCCGTATAAGTAAGCAGGAATTCGATTCCCCTGGGGGTATAGTAATGGTGGGACTTTGGGTCCCTCCACCAGTGATAGTACGTACCTCCTTCGGAAGGGGTCCGGCCAGGGCCTCCTAGCCCGTGTCCAGGTGATTGGCTACTAGGACTCCGGCCTCGGTACTCAAGCTAATGCAGCGGCTGTCGTTCAGAAGACCAGGATGCTTCCGCAGGGTGGGGCCAGTTGTTGTGGTTGTGGTATATATTATATGAACTTATATATCAGTAATTAGTAGAGCTTACTGTAAAAGGATTAAAAATTTATTGTTTATTGAGCAAAAAAAAAGTGACGACTCTTGAAGCTTCCCTGACATCGACTCTTGACTAGCGTTCCACTGCTCACTCATACTC
This sequence comes from Araneus ventricosus, assembly GCA_013235015.1. Classification (NCBI taxonomy): domain Eukaryota; kingdom Metazoa; phylum Arthropoda; class Arachnida; order Araneae; family Araneidae; genus Araneus; species Araneus ventricosus. Next base: position 8,584 of record BGPR01043258.1, read on the forward strand.
CAACCGAGGCCCACATGTGGGCCGCGACACATGGGCTGGGAACCGCTGTACTAGACTATAAGTAAACTTGTGATCACACTCTTTGTGTGAATGCAGAAATAGAATATTGCAATCATTTCGCAGTGTGCATGAGAGATGATTTCTGTGCATACACATTGTGAAAAGATTGTTTACTCATATAGTGTTCTTCATTACTAGCAAATTACGACGTAGAACGAAATTTAGACACTGTGTGCACGTTTTCTTCTAAAAGATTGGCAAGATATATGTGGGATGACAAACAATGAAGAAAAAAAACCTCCTTAAATTTCTACCTGTAGTCCACAACATCGTCATGCGATAATGTTTTAGGCTTGATTCGTCTGCTTCCATCCGTTTTGTATATTTATGTATATAGATAATATAAATATAAAACAAAAGTAAAAAAAAGAAAGAGTATAGATAAGAAACAGAAGATATTTAAACAATAACGATAACAATACACCTTTTTGCGTGCTCAACGCAACAGCATCAAGTGATTGCATCAACAGAAAATAACAACGATTAATATTAAAAAAACATTTAATATAATTTAGAATGTAAAAGAAAAATATTCAAATTGGAAGGAATGAATGAGAACTTGAATGACGAACTTTCTCGAAGACCACTCGCCATTGAAGTTCTAAAAATGGACAAAATTTTCTTTCAAGAGTAAGATTATGAATAAAAAATATACCCTTTGTGGCCTGAATTTTGTCCGACCTGAATACAAGAAACATTTTGAAAAAATCAAGAGGCAAAAAATCCTTAATAAAAATCCAAAAGATACTAGAGTGTGTAAAATGAATTTACCCTCTCCGCCGAAATTATGATGAAGACAAGAGACGCCAAAACGTACGATGACAAAGGTAGTAAAAAGTTCTGGAAGCTAGCAGACCTAGCTCCATCTATGAAGAAAAATTCTAACTAATTAATCAGAAGAAAAATGCTAATATTTAAACAGCTATAACAAATAAAATTAAAATAAACTATTAATAAAGAAAAATCATAAACTTTTTATACTCATTTGAAAAAAAAACTATTAACATTAATGAAAGAATCTGGGAATCCGTTGTCTTTAAGAATGTTCTTTAGATTATCTAAAGCTTTAACAAAATTAGAATGGTTATTACAAATGAATATTGGATTTTGTAGCGATCAAATGTGTGTAAGTAAGCTTTTAAGTGTTAATTTTTATTATTTGCACTTTTATTTTAATTAATTCCTTTCTTTTCCTTCTCTTTTTTGCCAAATTATGTAACGTTTTCTGTTTTTTTTTAATAAAAAAACGCTCCATACCTATCCAACTGCTTAATTAATCAGCCACTCTAATTCCAGGGGTACGGAGTGGTGTTCTGTCTTGACGGCTGGCCTCGTTCTGTCAGGCGTAGCATTCTGTCCGCAGCGATTTTGACATCACGCTATTGACAGAAAGAATGAGAGCCTCAAACCATTATTATGTGAATAAAAGCGAAAGTGAAAAGTCTGCTTTGGAATTAACACACAGAAAAAGCAATATTTTAAATCATAGCGTTAACATTGGCAAAAAAACACCAAAGAGAAAGATTTAATGAAATAATAAAATTCGTTCGAATTTTTTTACAGCAATAAAAAGCGTTGTTTCAAATTGTGCTTAAAATTAATTTTGAAAATTTTTAATAAAATTAATGAAAAATTGCACGGAAATAAAAGTGGTATTACTGAAAAATATTTTTTTTTATTTTAAAGTGGCGTAAAAAATGGGTTTTATGCGATAATATGTTCCGAAGTTATTGACGAAGAAACGTAAAAGTTTCAATTTATTTTAATTTAATTAAAATTTTGAAAAATCCTTCTGAGTAATCATCTATTGCCCAAGAATTAACTAAGTGTCAAATAAGGTGTCTCTTGATCCAATGGAACGTTGATTTTGTGCGCAACGATTTTCGCATCACGCAATTCGTAGATAGAATGCCAGCCTAAACACATTAACCTTTTGAGGACGGCCGCACGGAAAACGTGCGGTTCCGTCTGACCGACGTTTCCCAAAACGCGTGCCTGCTCAGAGCCGGCGTACTTTTTCTAGTTAAGTAAGTCCAATTGGACTAAAGCTAGTGTCACGCCGACGTCACAGTCGGTAACTAAAACCACAAAAGCCGGCACGAATTTGTGACAGTTGGGAGAGAATGTGCCAAGCAACTGGCACGTCCGCGTGACAGTCGTCCTCAAAAGGTTAACCCTCTGACTGCTTATCCCGCGATTTCCGCGGGTAGGAAACAAGTCCATTTTCTGCTGCATTCTGCGATTTTCGCAAGCTATTGCGTGTACTTAGTTCTATTAGAGCGTCCATTCAAAACCTTACCCATTAATAGAAATTCGTTTGTTTCAAGGGTATTTGAACATGTTTACGAACGTTGCATTTAAACAGCTATTTAAAAAAATTCGGAATTCAGAGGGTAAACATATTAAAAAATAATAGGAATTGTTTATTATAGGATCTTGTAAAACACTTGCGTAATGTTCAGCCGTTTTCCCAGATTTCTCATCTCTTCAAAGCAACATGGATTAGTGATTTCGAACTAATTAAAATTTTATGCACACAATGTAAAAATACTGAAACATGGTTTTAGTTTTCGAACAAATTGTGAAATACAGTTTTCTAAAGAATTAAAAGGTAAAAAAAAATCATTTTTTTGTACGATCCTTTTAGGGGGCATAATGTTTTAGATAAAATTTTGCTCTGTGAAATTATTTCTGCTTACAAATATTTTTGATTTCTTTTCCACGTTCATATATGGAACATTCTATAAATATTTCAATTCTCAATAAAATATTTTCTCTTCGAGAGCAAAGATTTCGTTTGTTTTAAAACTGTATTGCAGACGATATTAATAACTTTTTGAATATGGTAAAAGCTGTATCATAACTTTTATGGTTATTTCCTTCTTATGTTTCACTTACATAAAAAGCTGTATATTTCTGAAACAAGCAAAGTAAAAAGTTGAAAGTTGAATTATTTTTTGAGTATGATGAAAGCTGCATCATTGCTTTTATGATTTTTGGGGGTTTTAAAAGTTATGATAAAAACTGCATCATTACTTTTATTGATATTTACTTTCTACCATTCTTTTATTCCTTATATTTTTAAAAATGAAAAATATGAGCTACTTTTTGAATGTATTATATCATCACGTTTTTGCTACCTAGTTTCACTGATACTTTTGTCGTTATAAAATATAAAATAATATATGAAAACTTGAATTCCTTATTATGTCCTTTCTAAACTTGAAGAAACAGTGATTGCCCCAAAATTGAAATCAAAAATTTATTTATTTAAACCACAAATTAAATATACTGAAATTTCAAACATGTTTATTTGTGCTCGTACTGAATTACAACGAATTATTTTAAACAGAAATTGTTTAATGATTTAAAATATTGAATGTAAATATTCGCAAAGGAAGCAAAACATTTTTTTTTCAGCATTAACGAACACTAGTTTTAAAACTTTATTCTATAAAAAATAATTAATGGTGTATAAGACCAAATTTCGCTCAAATATAACAATTATTTTTTGAATATATCAGAATTACGCTCAAGAATCTTTACTAATTAAAGGAAGTGTTTGTGTGAGGTAGCCATTTCAAAATCTGACGCATGTCTACAATTTTGGTGCAAAAATTATAAGTCAAATTTTTATCTAACAAGCTCGAGGCATTTTTGAGTTATCGTGTTACAGACATACCGCCTTCCTATACTCCTGTGCCTGTAACCATTCTAAGACAGACAGACAGACCAACAGATATAATTACAAAAATGGTTTATTTGAAGATGTACAACGTGAAATTTTTTCTCGGACGTCTATAACGTGAAATTTTTTTGGAGGTCTAAAACGTGAAATTTTTTTGGAGGTCTACAACGTAAATTTTTTTTCGGAGGTCTAAAACGTGAAATTTTTTTTTTTCGTACGTCTAGAGGTCGTAGGTTTTGATGAATCTACAACGTGAAGATTCATCAAAATTTGGAAGCTAAATTTTTTTGACGATTACAATATTATCTCACTGTATACTTCTATTAACCCCTTCCCATACGATTTTATTTAACCTCCTAATTAGATGCCACCAATCATTTAGGATATTTTTTCATTATTTCAATCTATTTGAGATGGTAAAGGATACTTGAGATATTTGCGCGCGTTCAGGTGATTTTTGTATTTAAAATTAATTGTTTCGTTGACTTAAATACGCATTTAAATGGAAAAAAATTCCGTAATTCAATGCACCTGTCAGAGACGCCATTGTATGTTAGGAGGTTACGAGAAACTCCAAAAAAAATAAATAAATAATAAATAAATAAATAATAAATAAATAAATAATAAATAAATAAATAAATAAATAAATAAATAAATAAATAAATAAAT
>BGPR01043259.1:1224-13000 GCA_013235015.1 Araneus ventricosus
TTCTTTGCAGTTTGTACTGAATGTAAATATGAAGCAGGAGAGATCGGGAAATCTCATCGAGCTCATTCCTCGACTGACATCTGAATCGAATATCGGAATATGGGGTTTCGACAGCGACCACATATCGACACACGGCCGCCAGCAACTGACAGTCACTTCTGTAAGTATAAAAACTACTTCGCATGCATCAACCAGTTAACTCCCAGCATCCTATTTATCGGAGGGTTACATTTCCCTTCCGCGGCTAATTGGAATGGATTTGCATTGCATCAGTTTTCTCTCTGTCGAGTAAATACGAGGATGGATCCATTGCATCAGTTTTCTCTTTGTCGAGTATATACGAGGATGGATCCATTGCATCAGTTTTCTCTCTGTCGAATAAATACGAGTATGGATCCATAAAAGAGGCTACAAAGGTAATGAAAAATAATTTATTAAAAATAGACAGAAAATACAAATGGGAATTAAGAGGCATACTTGCAGATCACTTTTCCGCATAATCATCAAATTTATTTAGGCATTTATCTGAACGCAGGACCAACTTGTTTAACCCGGCATGGTAGAAATCACGTCCCTCCCCATTGAGTCAGTTCTTGGCAGTTGTTTTAACATTATTGTTTCAAGACAAATTATTTCTATACAAGTGTTTGTAACCTAAATTGGGTGCCAATTCTGGGCTGTATAGGGTGGTGGCATCAGACTTTCTTGAACTTTTGCAGTAATTCTTGAGTTTTGCGAGCAGTCTGGGTATAGTCGTGCAGGAGGATGACACCATCACTGAACTTGCCAGGGAGTTTGCGTCGGATGGCTTCACGATGGCCCAGTAACTATTTCCTTCTTCCGAAATTGAAGGAACACTTATCTGGAACAAGGTTCTCTTCAGACTGCTCAATGTGCAGGAACACTTTTCTGGAACTGGCTCAATGGGCAGAGACGTGATTTCTACAAGCCGAGTTCTAAAAAAATGGTCCTGGGTTCCGATAAATGCATAAATTGATTTGGTGAATATGTGGGAAAATGATCGGCAAGTATGGCTCTTAATTCCATTTTGTATTTTTGTTCTAATGTAGATAAATATTTTTTTATCACTTTTGAAATTTTTTAATCCATTCTCGTAACGATGTATTCCCAATATCCTAAACAATTTTCAACTGGCATATACCACCTATTAGCCAGATTTTGAACTTAAAGTGTCGTCCTTTTCAAATTTTTTAGTTGATTTATTTTCGTGGTAATGCAAGGAATTCGAAAGTAAACTTTATTTTTTGGTATTTAGCATTTTACTCTCTATATAAATTTATTATATTTAAAAAATCTTTTAATATATATCTTTAAAACTGTTTTTATTGTAATTTTCTACCAACTTGTCGATATTTCAGAGCAAAGTAATAAATGAAGGCAAAAAAAAATAATTATTATTTTCAGAATTTAATTTTATTTCTCATTACCGTTATCTTGGTGTTTTAAACGTAATTCAGAAGGAATTTACTAAAATCTATGCTTTAAATTAAGTTGGGTGTTTACTTGAACTGCTTCTATTAATTAAAAAGACAATAACTACCATGACTTCTTTATACGTTAGAAGCTCGTTCATATGTAGCAAAGAAGAATATCGTCTGACATTTTAACTGTAAGGCCTATATGAGAAATGTTATTTAAGAGTTAAATGAAGCAAATCATGCGAAACATTTATTTGCTTATAGCATAAAACAAAACAAGATGTCCAAAAGTTTTAAGATAACTCCCATCAGTTGATGAACAAATATTTACAAGACATAGACGTCATAAGGCAAGATGTCAAGAATTCTTGGTGACAGCACCCTTCGCTTGGAAAGGANATAGGTCATAAGGTAAGATGTGAAGAATTCTTGGTGACAGCACCCTTTGCTTGGAAAGGACCTAGGTCATAAGGCAAGATGTGAAGAATTCTTGGTGTCAGTACCCTTCGCTTGGAAAGGAGCGAGATGAACGAAAATACTAAAAAGTAAACCCATCAGTTTCCGAATTTTGTAGAGCAAGAGAAATGTTGATTAACCAGAGAGAACGAGCGCCTCCTTAGCGATGTTAAGACGCGAGGAGGTAATAGAATGAGTCCAAACTGAAATTCAACCCTGCGCTGTTAAAACATTATATTTGTAGTTGGAAACATAATGCTTTTGACTTTCAGACATTAAGAATAGAGTGCTTAACACAAATGAAATCTACTCCGTTATTATCCACTAATAAAGTACGGTTTTCTAGAGGGTCGTTTTCCGTGCATCTCTTTCACGTGAATTGTTTGGTCCGCATTTATCGATAAATATTTTTATGCACTCTACCATTAACTGTATAATATTATCGTCGATGAATAATTCCCAACTCATGACAGGGTTTTTCACATCTCTCTCTCTCTCTGATCCTTTTGTTACAGGAAAGTGCGACACAATATTATGACAACGAAAACGAATATTCTGCCTGAATTTTGTTTTCCTCCACTTTAAGACATCTTTTGATAAAAAACATTCCTTGTTATTCACTTCTTCTTTTCCAGAATCTCTGTCCTCTTCTAATTCCGTATCATGTTCGCTGAAACTTTCATGATCTCAAAAATTCTCTTCTAAAACATCCTCAGAACCACTGTCTTCATTGTCAAAGTCTGAATCTTCATCAGTTTTAACTTCAGGGAGAAGTTTCTGTAAACACTCCATTTCTTTTTCGTATGGAGTCGGCATTGGGAATAGCAGGTATATACTTCGATTCGGAAAGGACAGTAACTAACTGACAGTATCAGCCACGTGAAATAACTGGTCTGTGGAACAAACGGAAGGACGCGCGGGGTCATTCCATAACCCCAATAACTAACGAAACGTGTATTGGGGGCGAAAAATTCCGGAAATACTTTCTGAATACTCAAAAAAGACAGAGGGAGTGACTAACTCAGCTACTGATAAGAAATTAATGAACAGGTGGTTATTTTTTTAGAAATTGGAGTTTGCCGAGGACTTGGCGTCATAAAATGACTCCCGCGTGACTTCCGGATTAAAACAACTATTTATAGTCAAACTATATATATTAAATAAGGTCATCTATAGTCAATGAAACAGTCAATTAAAACAAAGGGTCATTATCGACCATGAAAGTTATACTAAGTATAAATTATACATTTCAGATATACGAAGCAATGTACGCTTTCGAAAAGGATTACTTGAAGTTCGATCGGGCCTTCTGGAGGCACAGGGATGGATCCCCGGAAAAAATCTCTTACTACGTCACCCATAACTCTGGAAGAGACACTAAGAATTCATTCGAGGTAATATACTTTCTTTTGACATTTTTCATTTATCACATGCCATAAATTTGTTGCGAGTCATTAATATAATTAAAAGTATTTTTGTCAAGTATTTTCTTAATTTCGAATGTGTAATTTCTTTTCCAGAATTCCAATCTAGTAGTGTTTACAAATCTGATGATTTCTGAAATGCCAAGTAAGTTTAGTATATGCTTTGTATATAACAAGTAATATAAAAAAAAATTGTTTAAGTTAATTCCTACTTTAATAATTAATAGTTTAATAGTTTTCGAGATATAATGAAAAATGTACTGCGCATGCGCAAGGATATGACTAAAATATGGGGGTGCTTCGATGATCCCATGGGCCATCCATATACCCAAGAACCAAGTCTGTAATGTTAATAGTTTTCGAGATATAATTAAAAACGTACTGCGCATGCGTCATGCAAAATATGAAATGACAGACAAGAAAGCGAATTAATATTGCATTGTCATCTAGTTCTGAGCTATGTTTAAAGTTTCAAGTCTCCAGCTCATCGGGAAGTTAGTTTAAAATCGATTGCAAAATTTGAACAAGATATATAAATAAAAAATATATATATATAGGGAGAGTGTGAACTAATAGTAGGAATTGAAGAAAGTAATTGATGCTTTATGCAAGAAGTTGATGATTTGTTTGATTCTTAATCGCTTTACATTCAGAAACGCACTAGGATTGGAGTCGATTCACGTGTCATTATGATGTCATAAGGGACGCAATTGCTCATGTCATCTAACAAGTTACTGTACGTTAACTAATGAAATGTTACGACTCACCGTAATTCCTTTAAAGATGCGTAATTGATTCCAAAACTACAAAGGCACAAATTCGCACAAATTAGGTTTAGTTTAGTTACATTGTCCCATTTTCAAACTACACAAGGGCTGTTTTGGGGGTAATCATCATTTTAAACGAACGTGGTGAAATGATGACGAAGACATCCTGCCTCCAAATTTACAAGCCATGCTAGCATTAAGCAGACCATTCATGAGGCGTAGAAGGCGGATTTGTACACTCTTCTACTGAGAAGCTTCCCTACCATAACCTATATCACTTGCAAGTCCAACAGAATAGTTTGAACAGAGCTGGAAGACCTTTAAAGCAGGCCATTCATATTTTTTCCAAAACGGAAATTTTGGAACATGGGAAAGAAAAAGGAATGGTCAAGGTCGAAAACTTATGAAATTTAGAACAAATTATTCGAACCGATGGAATTCCAACCAAACCAAATTTCAGCCCTTCTTGCGCCTATTCTTTAGGTGGGACCCTTAGCGAGGGTAGTCGGCACATCAAACGATTTGACTAGATTGGGACCACGCGACGAGATTACCTTAAATCCGCTGAGTGGGAGAAGTAGGGTGATCGAAGAGCAGCTGTAGAGGGGAGAGAAGATTGTTCTCCCCTACTGCCGGCGCACTTTGGGGCCTCAGATGAATGACGTGCCTGATTTTTCGACTTCAGTGTGTGGAAAAAAAGGCAGTGTTGGGACAAATGGATGGAATGGATTACAGACGAAATGCCCACTTTAAGACGTTTGATTCTTGACGGCTGATTTATCCACCAGGCGCACACATATGGTGAATTTTGGGTAGAATCAAGACTCGAGCCTGCGATTCCGGTCTCTCGAACCAAGACCATTCCATTAGACCACCGTGGCTTCTTATAAATTAGCAAATGTAACAATTACTTTTAAACTGCTTTTAAAACAAAATTCCAATAACCTTCAAATTACAAAATGGCAGCAAGATATTCTCTTAAAACACGAAATTTGGCAATGAAAAGTGATAGTAATATATAATTGAAAAATAAAATCTCTGATATATTCCACCTTCCCATAATTTACTACATCATTAATAGCTGAAGGGTTTATGGCGTAATGGCATGCTACGGTAGTACACGGAAGTAAAGCTATCTACTAGATGAATGGATGACGAACAGATAGAAATGACATTATAATTGTTCCGCGATACAGCATCTGCCCAGCCCGTTCCCAAAGAGAAAATCTCTATCGGTTATAACGTCTTGCATCTAAGATTTAGTAGACATCCACAGCTAAGTTAAATAGCTAATTAAGTTTTATTCATATATATATATATATATATATATATATATCGTTAACGTGATAAAATTACGATAACGTGAATAAAATTACGATACAACTTATCTTGATTATATGATCAAATGATAAAGCAAACCCAAGGCGGGATGTCACATTCACTAACACAGCGAGATTAGCTGAAAATGTCCGGTTCGGACCTCGGAGTCAATCAGCCAGCACCGTCTGGCTCTCAGAGTCTATCTCTCAGCATTCAATTCTCAACTTCCAGTTCCGAAATATATATCGCAGAAAAGTCTCAGTCCGTGGTATTCCTGTGAGAAATCACACTTGTCTTGACAAAAGACATCTGGTCATCTGCAGGTGAAGACTGCTAAGCATTTTGTTCAGTATTGCAACATTCCATGCAATAGGTAGCAGGAAACGTAACATAGCACACAATAAGTTCTGTAAAGAAAGACAGTATCTTGTCAAGTGATCTGATCGGTGAGGCTGGATCGGTTGCAGGTGTCTGAAAAATGACACTTGCGCCTGGGAATGAAATCACAAAGTCAATTGTTGGAGGAGGGGTCATACGTCACACGGTACAGCCTCTGCACCACCAGTAAGAAAAATTTTGGTTATTGAAAATACATCACGACTGTTAGCTTGCTTTTACACTTATAATTTTTTTATATTTTTTTCATGGAAGGAACCTAATTTTCCTGGCCAACAATAAATCTGGCTATCAAACAGGTGACGACGTAAAAACAAATAGATTTAAAACTAGATATGGACTTATTAGAAGACAGATTCTTTAGGTGGGGGGAGCGAATCTTATTCTTGTGTGGTGCAGAAACGGAACCAGTCCATAAGTAGAGGAAAATGTATTATTCCTAGAGCATCTGTACCTCTCATAAGGAAAAAGGTTAATGGAGCAGCCAAATGCAAGGAAGAAATTGTAGAGCTGTTTCAGGTCGCAATGATGATTGATTGTAAATGAATAGTATTAACTATAACGGAAGCAATCTTTATATCGCATAAGTGAATATAAAGATGTTTATAAGTATCAGACACATTTAATCAGTAATATGCCCAGATAGCATGCACATTTGCAGCAAGTGTGATTTTTTTGGATATTATCTTGTCATGACAAACTTGACGCGACAAATTTGCAGCGAAACTCCTGCAAAATAACATAGCATAATCGATCACCTCCTTGCATGCAAGTTTGCTGTGAAATTGATAAGGCACACTTATACACCAAGACTTGGTTTACAGTTGTATATATCTGTTTTTGATTCTTTGTCTCTGTTTCGAAAAAACATCCGATTTTTAATAACATCTCCTAGACCGTCCTTCTTTTCATTAATTCAATAAAGCAATGATAATTTGAAAAAACTAACTAGGTCTTTTGAGAAATAGAAAAAAAATTTGAAAAATTCTCCATCTCAATTTTTACTAAATATAGAATTCGCACTTTAAAGAAAACTATTTATCGCCTTTTTCTTAATATTGAAATTTTAACGTCCATAAACAAAATTAAAATTAAACCCAAAAACAGACAATATTTGTTGTAAAATAATAATATACATTGTGTCCCATATATTTAAAAGTAATTACTTTTTAACCCTAATTTCATAATTTATTCCACTAGCAAAACGTAGTTATTAGCGAAATTTGCTCTCTCTTTGACTTCAAATCATATTCTCAGCTTAAAATTATAAAAAATAATGAAATCAAGAAGACAATTAAAATTACACGTAGCGCAATCTAGCATCTGGTGTAGTGGTTAAGGCGACAGGTTAGGTATCAAGGTGTCCGGGGTTAGAATCCAAGGTTCGTATGCTTACTTATGCGAACAGAGGTTCGCTACTGGTTTGCAATGAACTTGTCACGTATAGTTTACTGCAAGTTTGTCGTATGGTGACTTCGAAGTTTGGGTTTACTTGCTGCAGTCTTGTTATGAACTTGCTGGAAGTTTGCAGACTTGCATAGCAAGACTGCTGCAACTGTGTTGTAAACTAAAATTGATATATGGGTAGGAGCAGATGTTTCTAAATATTTACAGATGTTAAAAAACTACATAACTGAATGTATTTCTTTCTTTTTTCTTCTCCTCAGACTTCTGCAATGCGTCGTACGACCTGAGCAGCTGCTTGTCTGGGCAGTGCTACCCCACGCACAAGAAATGCGACGGCATCAGGGATTGTGACGACGGAACGGACGAAGGAAGCTGTGAGTCCCCAACTTGTTGCTGATTGAGTTCAAAACGGAATACAATTTAGATACAGTTTCAAATAACATATATATTTTCAAATCTCTATTAATTATAAAGGAAAATGTCTGTGTGTATGTTGGCAAACTACAGGGCAAACCGCTGGACTTAGAGCTACGAAATTTGGCACAAACATACTTTGGAGTATGGGGATGTGCACCTTGGAGAACATTTTTTTAAATTTTAATTAATTAAAAATTAAGCGAAAGTTTGGCGCTTTTCCTTAATAACTTTCCAAAATTTTACAGCACAAATGTCATTTTTACACCATCTGAAAGTGCAAAAAATTACCTTTCCAATGACATCAATTAAGTCGCCGTACAATGCTTTCTCGAAATTTAGTACATTATTAAAAATATGTTTTGGCATAATTTGCAACAAAACTTTTTATTGTAGCAACGCAACTCAATCGTTTTCATTATTTAATCTAATAATTAATTGCATATTTTTCTTTCATTGTTATAATCTTTGATAATATCCTAAAACATTTTGCTTTCATATTTCATTTCGACAAACTTTTTGTGTAATCTGTAAGTCAAGGTCTCCGAGATATTGCTTTGCTTACATTAAGAAATATATCCAGTAAGCTGATATGGTTATGGTTGCTATGCTTTCATTCTTTTCTCAGCATGTTTCAATCCGATTAACATGCCGCTGGCCATAAAATGTACTGCGTCATTTTAATGTTGAAATCAAATTCTTATTTTACAAGAGGAATAAGAAGTGATGATAGTGCCGACAACATGCATGCAATTAGAGGTTGTCGCGGAAGGTGAGGACAGATACTATCTCAAAGAAGATGATGGAGCCTCCAAAGTAACAAAAATGCCTTTTATTTACAACACACTAAAACCAATATTCACTCGACACACATGCTAGTTACAGATAAGCCCAATAACTGAATACGCTGAAGGCTGAGGTGAGATCCGTGGCGAAAGAGGCGGCGTGAGCAGGTGCGAGCGAGCAACCAAGCAATAATGACGAAGCTGGTGGTGCTGGGAAGCATCCAAATGTATACAACATCGCCACCGACGTCACCTGGTACAGCAGGAGCGCCTTCTACAATATCAAATATTTTCCACAGAGGTCACATAACATGGCCAGTTATTTGACTCCATTAGGAACATTTATGTAGACAATGAACAAAAGAGGCACAAGGTCACTAACAGAACATGGGTTAAATATCTACCACAATCTGAAGTTTAAAATCACGTTGTTAAGAGTACCATGAATATAAAATGATGCAAAATTCAATTGAAACCGAAGAAGCGAACCCGATTCAAGCGAACAAGCTGGTCGCCGAAGGCGGCTAGTGTTATAATATATTTTTTTACAAATTTGTCGATTCGCTCAGCATGGCCCGCTTTAGGCCCTTGTGCCATAAAACAATAACTCACTCTCTCACTATAAATTATGTATATTCATCAATATTAAGTTTTACTCAAATAATCTCTCAGCAATCTCTCTATTAAAAATGGATATGTTCATAATAGAACAAGAAAAGAATATTCCGCCTATTCAGTTCATTAACACTCTGATTCCTAAGACCATTGGAATAGAGGAACCTCAAAATACAGAAACGTCCGAGTTCCTCTTCCAAAGATAAGGGAAACTCACTTCCCTCCTCAAGAACCTCAATGCCCATTTGGGCGAGCTCTCAAGAGATGAAAGCACGCGCCGCGGGTGTGAAATCAATCACGCTTAACAAAAGGGGATGGAAATTTCACAACGATTATCGGAAGTTTCGGCCGGCCGCCGTCTTTTGCTTGAAAGGACGTTCCGGACCTTCCCGTATCGATAGAGTTAATATATACGGTATGTTGCTTTTAGGCGATATGTGGTACTTTTCAAAAATAAACATAAATGTCAAACATTAAAAACTTAAAGCCATATCACACGAGCAAAAATTTGTCACCTCAACTCAACCGTACGTTCAACTCAAAACTGGAGAATTGGGTGTAATCTACCGTCTGATATGGAAGTTGGGGTTGAGGAAAATACACTCAACCCTGTCGATTTCTCGCGACAGAGTTGACCCAACCTTCTATCTGAACCAATCAGATGAATAGTTGACTGCTTCCGTCATAACACACAACGTCATACTCAAAGATGGGGGCTCCCATGAGGTGGTCGTTCCACAGCTGATATGCACTGCCTCATATTTGTGCCCATCCTCTTTATTAATGGTTGAGTCTTTTCTAATAAAAATTCGAAACTGTCCACATCCATCCTTAGCCATCTTCTGTAGATTTTTGAATCCTGTTAAAAAATTATACTACTTACTACCAATTTTTTTTAAAAATTATCAGAATCTTGAACAAAGATGTTTTTTAAAAAAACTTACTTCTAGTTCTTGCTCTAGCATTAGATTTTCATAACATCTAAGTGCTTTCCTTCTTAATAACCATTCCCTAGTCCAAACTTTTCTTTTCCCTTTTTTGAATAGCGTACATAATAACAGTGGCTAAAACACCACATGCTTTTTTCTTTTCAAGAACACTAATGATAGTCATCCTTTAATAACGTGTATAGAATCAAAATAAGAGACAACAATAAACAACTACGAATAAGATTTTCGCCAAATATAAGAATAGAGTTATATTTCTGACGGTCGGAAAATTAAAAACTGTTACCATCTCCTTACCCAAAGCTGGCAACCCTAGTTCGGTCAAAATTGGGATCAGAGTTAGAGATACAGTTGAGTTGGTTGTTGCGTTGACTGTATTTTTGTCCGTTATGATAAGCTCTTTAAGGAGAAAATCTAACTTCTGGATGGTTAGAGGAAAGAAAGGATAACTGGAATCCGGAAGCTAAATTCTAATTGCTTAAAAGTGTAATATATGTTCCAAATCGCACGGAAAGAAAACATGTTCTATTGGCATCATATTTGTACCAGTGGGTCATGAATGGGTTATTTACTTACACAATAAATATCAAGTAAATCGACACTCCACTTAATTTTTACGCATTGCCTGTGAATATAAAAATTTTCGTTTCTTTTTTATTTATTTCTTTTAACGTAGTACTACGTTCCTCCCATTGGAGTCTTAGGAAGGAATTTGATTCACACGCTGAAACGCCACAAAAAGCGCTGAATGGGAGATCCTCTGTATCTCGGTAACTGCATGCGTTAAAAACATAACTAATGTCTAATTATTTTAGAGATAAATGGTAACAATAGAAGTTACAAAAAAATTAAAACTCGGAATTGTAGTTCAGCGACTACTGAACTGTATATATAAACAAAAGAGTCACGCGAATAAAGTAGTCCTACGCCTTTAACATAATTAGCTGTTTGAAAAAGACAGCCTTCCGTCATTTTTTTTGCTAATTTAATATAAATGTTGTTTTGTATCATTGCAAATTGTTTAACATCATTGTAAATCATTAAATCTTTACTCTTTCCAAACATCCAATGTATCATTCATTATTATAGGTCATCTTTATTCGGTATTAATTTTTAGCTTCAATGCTAAATGTTAATTTTCAAAATATGCGTTTTATTACTTCAAATATGAACATACTGCATGTCCTGAAAATAGAATGAAATACTAAATTAAAAGTTTTAATTGATGAAAAAAATGACTTCTCTTTTTTTAAGGTTTCCAAATTCAGCTGAATGAGGACAAAGACCTGTTTGAATTTTATCTGTACCGCAGAAACAGGCAAAATGCCTTCTATGATGCCACCGCCGGGAACTTTGCTTGGAAGAATAAAATCATTGGGTAAGTATCGGCGAATTTTATTCGGAAAAATGTTGTAGGCATTTAATAAAATATGGTTTTCTGCCGTAAAGAGGAAACTCTAGCCCAAGAGATACCTTCTCCTTGTTTTTTCCTTCATCTGTACCATTAACTGACCAATCATTTTCTTTTCTTAGCAAACCAGTGAAATCCATCTTTCCTTGTTTATATCGTTCCTCTGCCATACCTTAACTGCCCTCTTCCCCATACTCCAGTGTAATGAATAAAAGCCAATGAGAGTCTCCCATCATGTTTTCTTTCTTCTACAACGCAGAGCCACCCAAAAAAGGTTACACAACCAGCTCTTTTTTACCGAGGACCACTATAGTGAAATCGAGCCATTAAGACACCACCTCATTTTCTCCATACGCCAGTGTAGTGAATGAAAGCAAATGAGTGTCTCCCATCAT
>BGPR01043262.1:0-12999 GCA_013235015.1 Araneus ventricosus
CTAACTTTACAGACGGTCTCTCATCCCCATATTCGTGGTGCCCCCCCCGAGCGGATCTGCATCTCCTCGATAACAATAACACGAAAATCTATTCCTTCATTAACAAATAATTCTAGCTCAACGAACAGCGTACAGGGGTAAAATACCGTTGCAACCTCGAAATAAATCTTTTAGTACTTCCTATGAAACATGAATATTTTTTTCTCCTCTCTGCAGGTAATCTATAATTTGAATAATATTGTTTATAGGTACCTTGAACCACATTTCCACGCCTATTCTTATTTATTATAAATGGCATAGGTTTTTGTAACTTTGAAAGTGTGTAAGTAAGTGTAGACTGTAGAAGAGCGTTTAAGTATTTATTATTAAATTTGTAGTTTTTTAATTAATATTTCTTATTCTTCTTTATTCCCCGTTTTTAAAGTACACTTTCATGCAAGATATGCAATGTTTTTATGAACAAACATAATAAAGACGTTAAGTACCCTGCCAAAGAAATTAAATTAAAGAATCAGTCATTCTTATTCCAGCTAAAGGGGGTATGGAATGGTATTCTGTTACCCATTCCTTTCTTCCCTCATTTACTTTAAATCTACCAAGCACAGCTGGGAGCATGCGATAGAATATGGTAATAACACTATTTGCAGGCCAGTTAGAGGGGAAACAATTAGTTCCTTGAAACGATGGAAATTTTAACCATATTTTAGCAAAGCATTTTGTGCCATCTCATATGCAGAGGGAAAAAGAACCATCTGGAAATCTTAGATTTTGCTTCGACCTAATCGAAATGTCAAAAACATTTTGGATAATGTCTTTAAAAATCTCAGAATGCAATTATATAAAAATCTACTTTTCGACTGCAGCAATTGATGCTTCTAGTTAATTAAAAAGAATGAAAGTGCACGATAATTGATGCATTTACTTGACTAAATCAAAGTGCAAATCTATTGCTAAGTGATTCGTCTATTTGATTAACAAGTATGTGCATCGCAGAAGTTCTATTCAATTGCTGTTGCATATTTGTTTTATATTTAAAGAGTGTTCGGTGCAAAATATATTAAAAATAGTCTGGTTTAAAACTGAATATTTTAAACAGGATCAAAGAATTATCATTGTATAATACTTCATTACATTCTCCATTCATACATTTTTACATTCTAAAGACGTGTTCTTAACAAATCCATTTTCTCTCTCAGTTTAACTATTTAAGAACTGAGTTAAATAAGTTATAGATATAGCAAACGAGAGGTTACTCTAAAGAACAATATAAGAATAAATGTTATTATAAGCATATTGTAGATAAATCATTTCTGAATATCAGTTAACGGAAATAGAAAAATCAAAAGTACTTTACAGTAATTGAACCTATCTGATGATTCTAAACTCAATTAAAAGTCTTAATTGAAAGTGAAGCAGTCTTAATGGAAAGCTACGATTTTTTGAGTTGCGAACTGAAAACACATTCAAAGACATTAATGCGACTTTTTACTTTTAAGAATACCTTTTAAAATCAGCAATTAGTATAATAACTAATTCAACAAAATTTTAAAATGAACAAATTTTATTTTTGGGAAAGACAAATATAATTTTGAGTACAGATATGCTTGCGTTAATTAATCCAATTAGCTGTCCGGTCCATTTATTTTATCAGTGATTTCCACAAAGTATACATATCATGTTACTCGATAAATTTTCATTTCGAACCAATATCTTAATTTATTTTTCAAATATAAAATTTAAAAACTAAAAACTTTATAACTAAAGAGAATATTTATGTATTAAATGTAACACATGTTTATACGATATTTGAAAATATTTTTCGCTTTACTGTTTACTTACCTTAAACTTTATAATGAATTACATATATTGTAGGAATGTATAATATTGTATAATGTCGTATTAAAAGTGTTGAGCGTTGAAGTGTTGAATATTCTTCAATATTGTGGGAATTTCTCCATAGTTTGATGTAGTTTATTTAATTAGTTAAGTTGAAGGTACTAAAATAATTGCTTAGGACTTTAGCCACCGTAACTTATCACAACATATGAATTTAATATAAATGATTATATATATTCAACACATGATCATTATACAATAGTCATATAAATTCAACATATGGTTGTATATAGCAGCAAATCGTTTAAACTTTTCCCTTGTATTCCTTTCACAGTATAATTGAGAAGCTCCTGAGTTTCAATCCTGTATGGAAGTAGGTGTAGACTGTGGAGTATGATTAGGTGCCTGGAAATTATATTATTCCAACCTAAAGTGCAACACGGTAAAGTGACACTGCTGGATCGCCTAATGTACGATATGAGCCAATGTGGCAGTCTAATATGGTCACCCGACCTTTCTAACACAATCAATGTTTATTTTCCCTTTCCAGAATCTTTATTTTATGTTTTTCTTGGTCCTTTGTTCGCACTGAACTTGTACTGGGAACTTCGTCTTGCTTCCGAAGCAGTGAGATTCAGGCGGAAAAATTCCAACGAGAACTATTCACCATTCCAAGGAATAAACCATTTCTGTGCAGTAGACAATATTTATATTCCGACCAACCAGATACCACAAGGGAAGCAGATGAGCTGCCATGAAACAACCCATCTAGCAAGAAGGCCCCATAGGATACCACAGACATCCAAAAAGACAAAAACCGCGGGCCAGCAATTGGTACTTTCGTATCAAGGTCCTCGGAGTGCAATCAGAAAAATGTCACATACAGTAAAATTAAAGATCTACTCTGACCCTCCCAATGGCCAAAGGGTCATCAACCTACAGGCTTCCTCAGAAAGAGAATTTAGACAAAACAAGCCAAAAAAATAACTTATGAAATGTAAAAAGAAAATGTACAATAGAATAACACAAATAAATAAGTAAATAAATAAAATAAAAAGAAAGTAAAAAATCAAAAGCAAGAAGGTAATTAAATAACAAATAGGTAAAAAGTAAGAAGTAAATGTCAAAGAAAATGTTGTTTAGGTATCCAAGTTAGGTTTAGGTATCTAGTTCCTTTGTCCACAATCTGAAGGACAGAGTTTCTGACAAGTTTAAATTTCAGTAAAGTATTCAGTTACATATCCTTCAGGAGGTCACAATTTACTTTGATTTTTCCAAAGCTCACACTCTCTGACAGTATGTAGAATCGTTCCTACTGCTTTGCCACAGACACATTTATTCTCAAAAAATAAAGTTTGATGTGCTTTGAAAGCACCATGGTGAAGTGAAAATTTAGGTAAGGTAAAATTTTCCCTGGAGTCTTTTGATGTTGACATCTTCAAAGAAATATTCTGTCCATCTTCCTTTAGTCGAATATCTCCATCTATTCTGCCAGGAATTCATCCTTTGTATCTTGCTTTCGATTTAAAGTTGAATGCACGGAATGTTGAAATTTATGTCAATTAAATCTTTTGGTGTAGCAAGCTTTGCAAGGCTGTCTGCCCTTTCATTTCCAGCAAACCCCATATGCGCTTTTATCCAATAAAGCTCAATTTTATATGGATAGCTTGCAATTAATGGTTTTATATCGCTAATATGTTTTCTTTTTTCAGAAACGGAGTTGAGAGACGTAAGAACTGATCTTGAATTTGATACATGCAATTATGACATCTTTTATCTTGTTTTCTATGATGTATTATATGGCCTTCTTGATTGCAACTGTCTCCGCCATGGAAACAGTGCAGCAGTTGCCTAAACGAAATATTTTCTGATCAGTTTCTTGTCTATTACGGTAAAGGACAAAGGCACAGCCAACTCTATCATTTTGTTTGGATCCATTTGTATAAATCGTGTTAATGGAGTTGTCATTTTCAAAAAAGTTCCATTTGATTGATAATATGTATTATCAAGACTTAACCAATTATTCAAGATCAAAATTTTGTATTCTATTATAATACTGTTTTATTTTGTTTTCTTTAATTAGTCTTGCTATTATTACCTCCTCTTTAATCTTTATGTCAACAAGAATGCATAATATTTCGTTATTGACAGTAAAGGAAATCTTTGAATCTGAAGTAATTTGTTAAATAAAGGTCCCTACACCACATTTCTTTATAAAACAAGGTTGTTTCAATGAGAGTTAAATATATTTTGGCGCAGTAATATTGTAATCTCTAAACATTAGAAGCTAAGAGTAAAGCATCGAAGTACGAAATGACGACATAAAGGACTAGACTGCAATATCTTGCAATACTGTTGATACCTAGAAAACATCATATTGTAGTGTTTTGACACTTATGCAGCATTTATTGTCGAATTTGTAACTAATTTCAAACTTTTCTGATCGAAAGTTATTTTTAACCTATGCACAATGTAGCAACGTAGCTTCCAGTTCTTTTTTCATTTATTTTTCAAAAAGCCCAGTCACTTTTAGGTAACCCTCTATAGTTGACCTTATTCAAACCAATTAAAAAATTATATAAGCTCATCTTTAAATCCGAGTTGACTTTGAATAACGCACATTTCACTCATTAATATCACGTATGGAAAACATCACCATCCCTCATGATTAGACAAGATAGTATGTGGTAAGAAAGATTAATAAACAATTGCATTTACATATAAACTCTTTAAACTTATTATTAAATACTTTCAACAAGATCCAAATATATGTTATCTCTAAGATGTAAGTAAAAAAAAATTATACCCATTGCTAATCGAAGTATCAAATTTCCACGTCCATTTTGCAAGAAAATATCATTTCATATTTAGAATATCAAAATATTTAATAGTGAGTGGCATGCTTTGATAGCATGGAGGAATGACCGTTTTCTGGTTCAGCGGAATACTGCACGCTAATGAGATTTAATTGATTTGACTGTTTCTATATCTTTATCCTCTCATGTTTGGCAGGGAAGGAATTAAACCGGCTCGGGTACTTTTACGCAGAGGTCGTTAGCGCTCGTTACTGGTTGTTTAAGATATTTAACGATAATTCTGAGGAATTGATTCTTAGAAACTGTATAATTATAAATAAGTCCATATACTAATAAAAGTTTCGTAAAAACTAGAAATAAGATCAAAAGATTTACTCAGATATATATTTATTCCAAAAATATAATTTATGTCTAGGAGCTATTCTGCGCTCATTCCAAAAATCGCTCGTGTGTTTCATGTGTTAAAATCTAGAAATGGATGTTGTAATACGTGTGTATATTACATTTTGTGATTTATTATATTTATGTTATACCATTCTAAGTGAATAATTAAAAAAAGTAGGCGCACGTGGATTAGTAAAATGCCACTTGTTCAGACGTGTCTTATTTTGAAACAACGTGATGTAGCCAGACAACGGTCAGCAAGCAAACATGTTTGAGTGTGGGCAGGCTTTCCTCTTGAGTGATGTTCGACCTTTAACCATTCACAAAGGTAATTGGTACCAATGAGAAACAGTACGTGAAAATTCTTCCAAATAATAATCTGATGAAAATCGTGAAGTGAATTTCTTTCCACTAACTTTAAACAAGTAATTTAGGATATGTCGAGTAATTGCTATTGGAAAAATTTTAGATAACAACAGAAAAAAAACCTTATTTATTAAAAATTTTAACACCTAAGTTGGTAAGTCTGCGGTTGTCATAAAATATATAGTTTTTTAAGTCTTTTGTATTGCTTTAGAAAAAAAGTTAGATAACTGTTGTTAAGATTCTAACTCCCTCCATAAGAAGAGAAAACCACTTAAATAAAGTGTTAAATACTTTATTAAAACATGGTGAAGACATATTGGTTGTTGGATACCCATTTGAAAAAACGTTATGCTTCCTCTTCTCTATTGATATGTGGTGACACAAATTACTGTCTACACTAGGAAAATGGATTTTTTTGCAAAATAAAGAATAAGTCTTATTGACTCTAAAGTAATGTGTAGTATCTACTCAATATTTTTAAAACTTCAAGTTTAAAATATAGTTGTATAAGTAAATTATGATAAAAATCCTTCAAACTTTAAACTTCTTATGTAAAAATGTTATCTATTTTCACTAGAAAATGTTCACCTAGCTTATATGGATTTCGATATTACGATTAAAGAAAAGAAAACAGAGCTTATAATAATTTTAATCTTCTTCTTATATATGTGCTCTAGCAATATGAAGAAAGGTAATAAAAGTCATAATAATGAAACAATATTATCTCTTTGCTTCTATAGAAAAGTGTGTCTAATTAATTCGGATTTTATATAACACAAAAGTTACCTTTATTAAATCACGGATTTTGTTCAAAGTTTTATTCCTAAGCATTATGCAAGAGAATTTGCAAGATAGCTTATTTTAATTAGATTACAGCTTCGATAAACTAATACTCTAATATTGCATAGCTTTTTATCTATGTGCATTTAGAACTCTTTCCTTTTTTATTCTTTAATTTATTATTTATTCTTTTATCTTTTAAATTATTCTTTAAAATTTTATATTTCTTCAACATATTAAATAAAGCAGGTAATTTTCTCTAAACAATTTTAGTTATGGAATATATTTTCAAGCTTATATCCTCTGCTTATTATTATTTTTTTAAAAATTGCAAGAAAATGTTTCCCATACTCATAAATAATATTACTCCATAGCAACTTGTCAAGTGCAAATAAATTTGCTAAATATTTTCGATAGAAAGAGCGATAACATAGTTTAGATAACGTGTAACCAAACACAGTAACTACCAACGTCTCTTAGGTTTTTCTTTTGTGTGAAGGGCAACGCGTAAATAATTAAGGGAAATAAAATAGTATTATTATTTACATAAGTTTGTATTTACATGAAGCAAACATGCTTGTCTTTACTTCACTTAAAGCCGTAATGTGGATTCATTTTTAAGAAGCCTTTTCAATTTATATATTATCTTTCAATAATCCACAATATGTTCACAATAATTCAATAATATTGCAATAATTCCATAATTATTTAGTCTTAAGATGCTCCAGAAATATTTTCCGAGAGAATTAACTTGGAATCTTCTCAACTTTTGGACTATATATAAAGAAAATACGAATAATAATCTCAGAGTCAGTTCTTCAGATTTTTTGCCATTATTTAAAAATTTATATTATGGTCTCTGCATATTAATTATATTTACCAATGGGAATCGACTGAGACTTCCATTTATTGCTTTAAGTATTTTTTACAGCGTATTACACATTGGAGGACTGATACCATTTGCAAGCAAAGCTTATAAAATCCCAGGCCTGCTTCTCGTTCCTACCAAAACATTCTCACAATAATTTTCAACTACATTACTCAATTTAAAAATTTTTAACTTCTTCACTAACGTTTGTGGGTTTTTTACATGAATTTTTGCAAACTGCATTTAAACTGAATTTTCATTAAATATCGATCATTTTTATGCACTTTTAAAAACTTACTTTGCGAATTAAATTTATGGATTATTTTAGTAATTTATTTTCGTCCGCTAATTTTAATAGTGCTCGGTGATTTTCAGTATGCTTATTTTTATTTATACACCCATAAAATTTATATTTCGTAAAATTTCATATTTGGTTAATTTTTCTAGCAAACATATTATTTATCAGCTA
This sequence comes from Araneus ventricosus, assembly GCA_013235015.1. Taxonomy (NCBI): domain Eukaryota; kingdom Metazoa; phylum Arthropoda; class Arachnida; order Araneae; family Araneidae; genus Araneus; species Araneus ventricosus. The sequence goes on from BGPR01043262.1 coordinate 7,520, forward strand.
AAAAAATTACAGAAAAGAAGTTACTACGTTGCGAAATCAAGAATCATATTGCTTCTCGCGAAAATTGCACTTCGCGAATATCTACTCAAAACATAAAAAATATTAATCTAAAAATGATGATGACATATATCACAGAGTTACGAGGGGTAGAATTTCTAACAAATCTTTTACTTTTTAATGACTAGTCTGTCCTACTCAGTAACAAATTGCTTCTTAGTTTTGTATTTAAAAGGAAATCAGCAAAGAATTTTTGTTCGACCTAAATTACCTGCAAACACGAAATACTTGTTCTTTTTCATAAATGATATTTTTCCATCTAATGTAACACCTTTAAATTTAATTTATGATATATCCGAAAAATATGAGTTTAAATGTAAAGAAAAGAAAAATACAATTAAATTTTCTTTGTAAAATATAATTATGAACGTCTCACAAAAAGTAAATGTCATTCGTGTTTTTAATTTTTATTTTGTTATTTCAAAAAGAGAATGATGTAAAATACCAGCCCTAATATATATTTTTCGATCAAAGGATATTTATCGAAAGTTATGAAAGAAATGTTATAAAGTTATGAAACTAAAGTTATAAAAGGATGTTACTGAAAGTATAATTTAATCATATTCGTTTAGTGAAGCTCATTGATAAATTTCTTGTTTGGTTTTAGATAATTTTAAAAAAGAGCCATATGAAGCATTTTAGGATATATTTAGAATAACACATTTCACAAGCTATGCATTTAATCAAAAATTAAATTGACCATTGGCACTAAGTAAAGATCTAGCAAGCCCTTTGAAGATAACGTTAATCAACAACAATACCTTTTTAGTATTTATAAACAGCGAACTTAAAGTAGCCTCAACTGCGTGGCAATTAATTTGTGTAGTCTTTAAATATTGATGTTGTACTAACAAATTACGAAGAAAAATAAAAATCACTTCGTATTTGCAAGCATTTTTCAAAACTATAATACCTTCCAACTAAAGCTGTTAATATGCAGGCTGAACAAAGAAAAAAATATAAATCCTTTTACTTTCTTGTTTAGAAAGTACATTAGCATTTATGATTCCCTAAAGCTTTCTTATAATTATGAATCGGAAGAGAGGTCCTATAAGGAAAGGCACAGTAATATTTTTTTCGCATTTGGATTTTGCCGAGTTAAAGGGAATAAAGGCATTTCTTAGATTAATTTTCACATTCTTGCTCTTCCATGCCTACAATTCTTCTTTTTTCATTATAAAATAAAAATATATTTAATTTGGTGAGAATAAATATGTATGTTTCATTTTTGTTTATTGCTAACTCCTTAGTTCAAGTTTCATTTCTTTTAATAATCTAGAGAACCAAAATTAACTTCAAAATTCTATTTTATCATATTTTTAAGTTTCGTTTGTGCCGATGAATTAATTTTATTATCGGCAATGTACTAATATATCAGGAACGTCTTCATCTATTGTTGAAAATTATATTCTAACTTTAAATAAAATATTGCTTGAGTCTTAAAAACAAATTCAGGAAGAGATATCAGATGTGGAAACATACAGACACAAATTTAAAGAAATTTTTATTTACTTATATGCCCTTTAACGACCAACTTAATTTGAATTCCTTTAAACTTATTTTGAAAACACAAAGATTAAAATAACAGTGAAGTAAAATTAAATCCCTCCCCCCCCAAAAAAAATTAAATCGGTAATTTAAACGGCAGAAAATCATTTAAAAAACTTTTTACAGATATGTATTTAAAAAAGATATATTGTAAAATATCAAAAAAGAAGATTACTTTGAATTCTTTGCATTACCTCGAAAATTAATCAAAGGAAAAAAACTCAAGATGAAGAAATTTTGGCATCAGAATCTGGCTAATGAATGATACATTCCACTTGAAAATTGTTTGGGAGCTTGAGAATTCCTTTTGTCGCTCTGTGAGACAAAGAAAACACGACCATAACAAAATTGAATGCTTTGCTGGTTGCTTAATTAAGTTCACGGAATTCTCAACTTCATAATAACATTATATCACTTTATGAATAAATAACTTTGTAGATATCTTGCAATAGCTTTTAAGTAGTTTTAAAACAGCTTAAGATTTTAAGTACCTCAAAAGAAATACCTTCCTAAGCTCCCATACTAGGGGTAATGCGGGCCACCAGCCGAGCACCTGTAGATGGCGCTGCCATCGTTAATAACATACGAGTACCAAGCTGCGCCAAAGAACGCTGTACATTCTTTGGCTGCGCAGAACAAAAGACGATATAAGACAGTATAAGACGGAACGCGGGAAATGACGGTTGAACAGAGAGACGACGGAGTTCAACAATGACGCATCACAAAGACTAAAACAACGAATTATTATGTGCCAACCGATAGAAATGATAATTAACTGTATATATTTTCTCTGTAAATGCTTCATAGTTCCTGTAATTATGTAACTTCATCCTCACAATATAATACTTTATATAGAAGATCTGATTGTTTATTTATGGAACCTAACAACATCCTAATGAGCCCATCGTAATACATATTACTTACTTCCTTGAATGGATTTGAAAATCCTTTTCATAACTATTGGTGCTCTTGGAATATGTAATGAACGAAAGCTATTAAGGATGCTAAAACAATTTCGAGAAGACTAATCAAATACACTTTCTATATACCGTCCTATTCCGAATCACAGATCAGAGAGTATATTACAGGAGATAAGAGCTCGAGAATAATTATTTTCACATAGACGGTGCCGTCAACCTTATCTTGCACAATATTTAATGTAGAGACAAACATATCCTCATATAACTAATTTGGCTACAAATGGCTCGGCGTATCTGACTGATCAAATCAGTTACTGGCTATTATTCGAGTTGGCAAACACGTTCCTCTGACTCATCTCTTGTAGCTGAAGTATTGCTCAATCCGGCGGAGGGTCACTTTGAAAACTTAGTAATATAAAGCCAGAAAGAAAGGTTTCGAATACATAATACCCTGAACAGCTGAGTGAGACAGAGAATAAATAGTGTAATGGTAACAGAAAATGTCCATTGAAAATCCGTTCAAGTGGATTAATATGGACCGGAAGGATTATTTGCAATATTAATGTGTGTATGTATTGACCTTTCATCATAATATGATTGCTGAATATGAAAATAATTTTTATTTTTTCAGGAGAAGATTGCTACTATCACATTCTGAAGCTCATTTCTTATGTGACCTTAACAGTGAAATGGAAATAATTTTATTAGATTAATAAAATTTGATTAATAAATGTATACACAAATATCCGAAAACGTTTGTTAATATAAATTTATTGGTATAATCTTAAATTTGAAAATGAATCAAGAAACATAAATATTTTCTTTCATTCATCACTCATATTTTTAAAGCATATACGTTTTATCTTAACCAAATTTGAATAAGTTAGCAGGCTTGAAAGGCGCATTAAGATAAGAACAAAATCAGGTTAAATTATTAGTTACCGTCGCAATTTTTATTCATTTTTCTATGATAGTTTCTTATTACTAGGAATATATTCTAAATTTTGTTCAGTTGATAAGAATTCCTGGAGAAATAATCGTTTGGTTCGATATATCAACTTTCCAAACATTTCCGAGTGCCAAGATTTCCCGCTATCAAACAAGTGATACAAAAAATTTTGACGAAATACTATATATATCACTAGATAATGGAGCATTCAAATTTTATTCTATTAGGACATATAGTATTTTTCAGAAGCATGTGTAGATTGTAAAACATGCTTATGAAAATAAATTCCCACGCTATATTTAATCAGATAGGAAAAATATATGTCCATGTAATGGACATATGTTTTTCTTGTATGAGATTGGAACTGTCAGTCACTTCTATATCACAATTCTTCAAGATTCTAATCATGAAATCAGTCACTTCTATGTTCAGTTTACAAGTGAATCTGCGTCATTCTCTTTTAAAGCAAATCGTTCAGGGAAAGCGTTTCAACTGGTTTTTAAAATGAAATATTTTTCAGACGAAAATCAAGATTCGTAGCATTAACAGCTTTTAATACGGTTGCACAGTGATCCAATGACGTTAGTGAATTATTCTCTCGATGTTTTGTTTAATTTTCACAAATTTTTAAATGATCCTAATGAGTGTGTGCTTAACCTTCAAGGCTACTTAGTCCGGTTCCTATCGTAGGAAGAGGAAAAAGGGAGGGGAAAAAATGATGTTCTATCGGTCTATCTGTCGCAAGAACTCCTCCTAAACGGAGAATAGTCTTGACATGAAATTTCCACATGCCATTTTGGCGTCCGTCCCTAGATTAATTCTACTTTTTAAAACTTTCAAAATAATTACTTCCTAAGATATTTAAATAAATAACGGAAATTAAGCCAACTTTCGGCGTTTTATCTCAGTGTGTAGTCAATAATTTTAGAAAAATATATTGAACTTAGATTATTTACATACCATCTAAAAGAGCAAAAAACTATCTTTTCAATGATTTCAAATTAAATTTTATTCGTTCTTTTTCTTAATTTAAAAAACATTTCAAATCTATTTCATGCACAATTTGAAACAATTCTTTCTGTTATTGTAATAAAATTGAAACCATTGATCGTTTCATCAAATCCTTCATTCCGGTATTTTTACCATTGTGAAAGTTATGATAAAAATATTGTTTTCTTTGAATGTTAACAGAAAGACAGAAATTTTATTTAGCTTTTATTTCGTAGCATACACCTCTTTCAATATGCTTCCACCACAACACAATGACGTTAATTACTCTCTTTCAGCGGTGCTTCATTTAATTTTACAAATTTTATAATGATCATACTGAGTGTGTAAAATCCTTCAAGATTGTTGATCCCACTTCCTACCGGAGGGAGAGGGCCTAAGGTGGAAAAGAAAGAAAAATATGTTTTTTTTTCCGGTCAGTGACCAAAACAGTTGTTATGGTGTGACTAAAAATGCTAAGTTGGGCCTAACCCTGTAGCTGAAAATAAATACATGGAAAATGGCACAATGATCGTAATAATGATTAGTACACCAAAGGCAAGAGCACACTATTGAGTAGACAAGAAAAACACTATTTATTAACATTTATCCACGGCATTACTGTCTACACATCAAGAATCTGTAAAATCATCAAAACACGTGTATGAAAAATATGTATCGTTACTCTAAAAATGTTTCAGTATAGTGATACGTTGTAAGAAAATATTATTTTAACTAGTATAAAAATGTTGCAACATATTGGGAAAAAGAAGCTTCAACTGCAGTTGAAAAAAAAGTCTTACCAACGCATGCTTAAACTCAGGAAGAAAATTTTGAAGATCGAAAAATCATTGACTCGAAGCCGAGATCTCCATCATGCTACACTTTTAGTAGGGACACCTGTGATGCTGAAGTCATTGGGATAATATGTCCTTAAAAGCACATGGCAGTCGCTTCAATTCAACTCACGAAAACATGATTGGAACACCAAGCAGCAACTCGTAAAAAAAGGAATCCAA
>BGPR01043263.1:0-12999 GCA_013235015.1 Araneus ventricosus
ACGGAGATCGGAGTGGATTAATTTGCGTGGTGTGGAGCGGAAGGTTGGATATCCAACCTCTCCCAATATGCATCACTCCATTTCCTCACCAAGAAAATGGAGAAGACGGAGTGATTGTAGTGGATTAATTTGCGTGGTGTGGAGCGATCGTGAATGACCTGCCTAAATGGATTGGCTAAAAAATGGAATGGTATGAACTGACGCCACGTGGTGAGAGTTCGTGAATGACCGGCTTAACACGTGGATGAGGACGTTACCATACTCCATTAACTTCCTTTGCCTGACCACTCGCACCAAATTTCCCAGAATGAAGGCTTTACTCTATGTTCGCTTTTACAGCAGCAGTATTAATCAAAAAATTACTCTCTGAAATTGTTTCTACACGCTTTTAATTAACTTGACTTGTTTCGCGTTCGTAAAGATGGGATTTTGTGATCGATTCTTCACTCGTTTCCTGATGTGCTATAATTTTGAAATTTTGTGCTCCTGCATTCTCGATGACAGCACACTATTTTAATACTAACAGAACTTAATTGTCAGTTGATAGATTAATTTAATTAAATTTTGACGTAATACGAATGGCGCCACCTGGTTGTGATTTTGAGAAAAAAAATTGAATTCAACATTCCATAATATTTATAATAATGAATCATAAATTATGGACTAAAACGTAGAAAATAATTAAAATTTAAAAAAAATTACTTTTTAGTACAATAATAAAAGTGTTTTAACTTCTTTTAAATAACTAGATACTTTTTGCTAAATACTAATACTAATAAAAATAATAGTTAGAATGAATACTTCAGAAATTACTAAAAACTAAATACTAATAAAATTACTTTTCTTTTGATCTGCTTTGTTTCAAAAATGAGCGTGATTCTTTATAGATAAAAATAATATGATGATATAGCCTTCAGAATAAAGAAATTTTTGCCAATAAAATCTAAAATAATATTTATTGTTACGAACATGGAAAGTCGCTTCCCAGCAATGTCAGTCTTATGGTTGGGAAGAGAGTTTTACAAGGTTAAGCATGGAGTGACGGGCAGCGGCTGTTCCGGGATCCCTGACCTTGGCGACCATTTTGGCGATTTGGCGACAAATAGATGATTCCAGAAAATGCAACCCTTTTCTCGATATTTCTACTAGGAAAGGGAATACACTTGAATATACGAGAAAACTCCATGTGACGTCACGGCCTGTCGGAGAGGGTATATAAGGACCGCGCCTGGATCAGAGGGAGTAGTGTTGATCCATTGGGAACGACTTTGGAGTTTCGTCTGCAGTGCGAGCTAGGAAGCTGGTGAGATGAGAGCTATTGAAAGTGCTGTTATTGTCGTTATTATTTATTGTTTGTGCTGTTAGATAACAAAGTGCTGAACTGTTATTACCTGTGAATTGTTGTCTGTTTACATTGCTGATCTGTGCAGTAACTATTGTTTCCTGTACCTGTGCTGTGTGTTTTCCTGCATATTTGTAAATGAACCTTCATTCTCCATTATCCTGCGTGTTGGACTGTTTACACCATACACTCACAAAAAGACTTTCGTAACAATATATTTTAATAAGTTAATTCGTTGAATAAGAGTTATACTCTATCCTTCTGTCTACAATACCTTTAAGGTTAAGTATATCCGTTTTACGGATTTCTAGATTTAATATTTGTCGCTAATTTTTCACGATATTGAATTAGCACCTGAAATGATTTACGTTCCGAACTTCTAGCCACAATCTAGGACTACTGGCAAAGAAATGACCCATATAAATACTTGCGTCTTAACAAATGGCCTTCGTTTTTAATCTATTAATTTACTCACCTTTCTTTATTTTATCTTTCTTCATTTGTTATGAAAGAAACACTAACTGAAAAATTCAGCCTCTAGACAGTTTGTATGCTATGTGAGCAAGAAATTTGTATATTGTGTATAACCTCTGTATAGTTTGTAAGATCCAAGAGAAACGGGAATGAAAAATTATTCTAAAGAAGAATCATTTTTAAAATTAATAGAATCAGTTTTTTAAGAAATATGGCATAGCCTTGTAGCATGCGACAAGGGACTTCCAAATAATTAATAATTAGTTTAAAAAGTCCATAATTTAAATCAAAGTTAATCTATTGATCCAAGTTCGAGTAGATATTTATAGGTCTAATAGGATATTTGTAGTTTTGGTAAAATATATTAACTTGTTCCTTGAATAAAAATCTTTGAAATTAAAAAAAGTTCCATGCTTTGTATCTTTTCTTTCTAAATTTTCCGTTTGTATCCTCAGAACCTTTGATGATCGATTAAATATGTATTTCATATTTGAATCGTTATCAGCCAGTTTCTGACGTTATAAAACTATAAAATGGGCAAAAGTTACCTCCTGAGTGAATAAAATAAAGATTAAATTAAATTATATGCATAGATGTAGTTCAATTGCCTTGTATGAAAAAAAAATTTCAAGATACTTGGGAAGAAAAAAATTATATACTTACCGCATGAAATACAAAAAATAAACCCTAACAAAATGAGAAAATTGTGATATGCTAAAACAATTTTAAAATTAGTATTTTAGCAGAATTTAAAGGAAATAAAAGATTTGAATTCTCATATCATTTCCGAAAATGCGTTCAAATTGCTTTCTAATGCATCTCTTCGTGATATTTAGAACTCAGGAAGATGACAATTTTGCTAACGTTTATCATATATTAAAAATTTACTTCACAAAAATCATGTTTAAAATAGATGTCCTTACTTGGGATAAAATGAAATCAATAATGCAGTGTGAAAAAGTGTTCGAGGAAAAGCATATAAATTTAATATGAATCTAAAATTTTGTAACATGTAATTAAATTGTGTTATTAAATTAAATTTAATATATTTCATCGCATAAAACGGTACGTAGAAATTTCGCTTTAATGAAAACTAAATTAATTGTTAATTCATATAAATTTAATATGAATCTAAAATTTTGTAACATGTAATTAAATTGTGTTATTAGATTAAATTTAATATATTTCATCGCATAAAACGGTACGTAGCAATTTCACATTAATGAAAACTGAATTAATCGTAAAATCTATCCTATTAAAATTCGAAGGTAAACAAACGTATGTATGTATGTCTTCTCATGAACTGCTGAACTGTGAAGCACGCGGAAAGTACCAAAAGATGGGAAATAATCCAAGGAATCCATTTCGGCCATTTAAATTCCGAAATTACAATTAGTTAAAAAGATATTAATTAAAAACGTCAAAATGAATGAATTGACGTGCTGCCATCTATTGGCAGAATGGTGAATTCATTCACGGCGGATTCTTTTTTTCCCCTACTATTATTTTTTGCATCCGGTGTTGCATTTTTTTTATTTATTTAACAGAAGTTGGTATTTTTTTTGAGTGAGCTTCTGTGTTATTCTGTGTTTGGATTTATTAACAATTGAAAAAAAATCGTTTTCCTGCATTTTTCTTTCTTTTTTTTGTCGTACGGTGTTTCGCAACATTTACGTTTGTTGGGGGAAAATATTTATTCATTTTTATCAGTTTTTTTTCATTATTATTCGTTTTATTTTTCTTTTACAAAATAAATATCATGCTAATCTGTTTTAATTTATAAGCATAAGAATTCTCGCGTTTTCATTCAAACCAAACTGCTTTAAGGTAGTAAAAAGGCTAGAACTGAAAGTTTCAATCCAACAAGAGAGGATTCAAAACAGATTTACGTTTGTTGGGGAAGCTTAGTGACAATATTTGTAGGGAAAAAAACAGAGGCGGGTATATGAACCAATGTGGATTCCGAGAAATGCTGGGTTATTAACTATAAGGTAATTAAAAGGTTGGATTTAAAAATTTTAATTAAACAATATAGGATTCAAAGGATTTTTTTACGTAATATCCCATTATTCAAGATTGCCCGTGCAACGCCGGGCCATGCAGCTAGTGATATATTATAATTCAGGTATTCAATAAAATTTTAATGCTGTTTAGAACGTATGCAATCACTAAATATACACTGGATATTTTTTCTGCCTTGTTCAGATTCGTACTTAACAGCAAAATTTCCTCAACAGTTTGTGACTCTGCAGGATTTCCCACGTGATTTTTTTGTATAGGGGAGTTTCTTTCAAACATTATAAATGATTATGCTATAACGATTATTTTTTGATAAAATATGATAAATTCTACGCTGACATCATTCTGGAAAACCTTCACCTTTAAAAATACTAAATGTTAACTCAAGGAAAAATTTTCTGGGACTGGTTTTTTAGACTTAGAACAACCTTGCACAGATTTATAATTGATTCAATAATTGTATGAGAAATTTAAATACGCCAGATTTTTATCTTATGAATAATTTTACAAATATTGAGATTCTGTTAGGGGAAAACCCTTTTGGATTCACGAGAAATGCCTTGATTAATAGCGTGTTTTGCTACTTTATTGATCACAGGTTACGGGAAATTCGCTAGCCCATGGGTGGAAGATTAGTGGGTATGGTATCACTTCCTCGATGGTGATCTTGTAAGACTTTTGCTTTTGTTACAATGAATTCTAAAACATGAAATTTAAATTGCAGGTTAAACCTGCAACCTTGTGGAATGAAAGCGATCATAAAAATTATTATTTGTTTTAAAATGCACTTCATTTTAATTTAAAAATCAGCAGCGACATATTGCTTCAGAAACTGTAGATACATTTGGTGCTTCTTGCTCACGGGTATGGAACGTGCGACTGCCAGCTCACTGTGGCGAAGAGCATTTCGAAGAATAATCAAACCGAAAATAAAGGTATTTGCTTTAATTTTGTATTTTATTTTTGCTTTGACAGATTTTCTTATTTTAATTTCAATAATTAGACTTTTCTATTCGTCTCTGCTTGTTTAATTGTTTTATATCCTCTAAGAAGGTACGCCTCAAGTAACTAGATACGCAGGAATAGCCAAGACCGTTCACCTGCTTTAGTTTTTAATTTAATTAAATTTTCTTAATGATTGGTTTTGTAAAACATGAAATTTAAATTGCAGGTTAAACCTTGTGGAATGAAAGCGATCATAAAAATTATTATTTGTTTTAAAATGCACTTCATTTTAATTTAAAAATCAGCAGCGACATATTGCTTCAGAAACTGTAGATACATTTGGTGCTTCTTGCTCACGGGTATGGAACGTGGGACTGCCAGCTCACTGTGGCGAAGAGCATTTCGAAGAATAATCAAACCGAAAATAAAGGTATTTGTTTTAATTTTGTATTTTATTTTTGCTTTGACAGATTTTCTTATTTTAATTTCAATGATTAGACTTTTCTATTCGTTTCTGCTTGTTTAATTGTTTTAGATCCTCGAAGAAGGTGAGCCTCAAGTAACTAGATACTCAGGAATAGCCAAGACCGTTCACCTACTTTAGTTTTTAATTTAATTAAATTTTCTTATCGGTTGGTTTTGTAATAGGGAGGTCATTTTCGTTTGAAAAACTGTTGAAACTAATTTGTCTCGGTTTTAAATAAAATATCCCGAATTGTTCACTTTTTTTTTGTCTATTAGTAGCTGCTGTCGCCTAACCAAACTATAAATTCGGTTAAATATTGCAGCCAAATGGGAAATTTGAGCCAAGCCATTGACCAGAATTGGCTAATCATATAGAGGCAGTCTTTCACTAGTATAACGCTAGACCATAAGTGTCTTTGGTCTACCGGCGGAAGATGTTGGAGCTTTGCTGGGATTCTTTCGCAGTCCTCCATATAGTCCGAACTTGGCACCTTCGGACTAGCATATATTCAGCTCTTTTCAAAATTCCTTAAAGGGAGAAACTTTCAGTTTTCTGGAGGAAAGAGCATCTTGAACTGTTTTTACTGATAAGCCAGGGACATTCAGAGATTGGGATAAGCGTTGGGATTGCATTATATTATTGAATAAACTTCGTTGTTAGTACAAAAAAATAATTTCAATTTGCTTCAAAAATCGGCGGAGACTTTCCGAACAACCCAATAAAATACGAATGGTTAGAAAGATAACAGGACCAGTGTTTCATACTTCCAGCTTACAAAACTGAGCTAAAATTAGCTGGAGGAAATTTCAGGCTATTATGTGCCTACATGAATTTTATTGGATACGCGCCTGGATTATCAATTTGGTTTCTATATGGTGCACGCAGCCCTTTGATAATTTTGAAAATGTTTAGGATAGGAAAAGTGTTCCTGATTAGTCCCGAATTTTACTTCTAAGTAAACAGCATTTATGAAAAATTATTAGCTACATTTAATTGTTAAAAAAATTAAATGACGAAAAATAAATCTCAACTTTTGCGATGCGCATAAAGTACCAAACGCTTTGGATTATCCGGCGCATGAAGTGTTTCAAATTTGAATTATATTTCCCGGTTTATCCCGTTTTTTATTTATCAATAAATATTTCAAATGGAAAAAAGATAAACTATATTTAATTTCTCCTTCTTAACTTTTTCAATACAAACTGTATGATAACCCTTATACAACTTGGGTGGATGAAGCAGTCTGAAGAAAAAGAATAGGAAAAGTAATGGTAAAATGTTTCCTCGTCTCTCTCCGCTATTTTAAATAATTAACTATTTAATAGCTCCTTCTTTTATTTTATTTATTTATTTACATTTTGTGGAGGCATGAGGTGTTCAAACCCCCTCCCACCGCCCCCCAGCCAGCTCCCGGAATGCTCGCCTGGTCCTTAAAGCATTCTGGGTTTAAGTTCCCGGAATGCTCGCCTGGTCCTTAAAGCATTCTGGATTTAAGTTCCCCGAATGCGAGCCTGGTCCTTAAAGTATTCTAGATTTAAATTCCCGGAATGCGAGCCTGGTCCTTAAAGCTTGCTGGATTTAAGTTCCCGGAATGCGAGCCTGGTCTTTAAAGCATTCTGGATTTAAGTTCTGAAGATTTGTGGTAAATTTATTATAACAGATTCCTAAAAGTTTCTGTGGGTTTTTTTTTCGTATTGATGTTGTACATTAGATGTCTTTTTAAATCTGTTAAAAACAAGATAGGCGTAATCAGGTTTCAGGGTAGAGCAGTATAATTACTTAACTTGAAAAGGAAAAACACAGAGATAGCAAAGCACGAGAATGATGACAGAGTCCATTTTTCAATTTATAATAACTTTTATTAATGTCAGATCCGTCTTCTTGATAGATATTAAAAGAAACTGCTAAAAGCATTACTACAAACATCACGCACCTCCATAGGCAAAAGCAGGTGTGTAGCACACACACCTTACCGCTCGAATCATCCACTTTTACACAGATAAAGTACATGGCTTATATACGTACACCTGACGTCATGCTGAAAACAAATTGCCACCTAACGGCAAAAGAAAACAATAAGTTTTACATTTCGGCACGACCGCTTATATCCAACATGAATTCGTCAAAATTTTTAATTTATATTTAGTACATAATTATTGTACAGTAAAATGCAATATTAAATCAGCTAGATATAAAAGCAGGTCTCTACATCCTCCTGGTGAACACCTGGCAGCAGTTTGATGGTAATATTTGTTGCATACGCACAGTGGCGAATCTAGGATTCCGGTCGGGGGCTGAGGTCATAAAAACTTTGTATCGTCGTGATGAATGTCAAACTTCAAGGCTAAAGTAAACCAAAACTCTTTAACTTTACAGACTTGACTCACCTGACAATAAGAATCATAAAGAACAATACAATACTTTCGATAATTTAATAAAAATTACAATGAAATAACTAGCCAAAAAATGTCTTCGACCGTGTCGACCGTAAAAGTACAAGTGGAATGACTACAAAAGTAGCAAAATTTTCAAGCCAGAAAATAATGTTGAAACGTTTTTATCATTTTTTTAAAGAGAGAAATTAAGAAAAAACAGTTATAATGATGTTAAATTAAATCAGGAATTCTGGCTTGGCTCTGGGGGGAGGGGCTGTGCCCGATAGCCCCCCCCCCCTCTAGATTCGCCAAGATGTTTGAAGACTTCACCGATCTTCTTCCCAACAACGACACCATGCTGGGATATGATAACGTGTTGTTCATATTTATCTCCTCCTGCCTCATTTGGTAAAATTTTAAACATAATTTTTTCTACTTCGTTGAATTTTTATTTATTTACTTATTTGAATTTGTTCACGCCCTACACTTCCCCCATTCGCCGGCTAGCCTGCTCAAAGTAAACATCCTGTGTTAAAGTTCAGAAAATCGGTTCAATTCAGGCGCGCGTCATGGACTCACTGGCTTAATCGAGAAGCACCCGACACCGTCGTTGCTAAATAAAAATCCAATTTCCTCATTACAGCTAACAATGTACAACACTTCGAGGAATAACTAGATCGACAATAACGGTGTTTGTTTAAACATATTCTTTCTCCAATACCCACGCATGAATTATATCTCGACTGACTGAACGGTGTGTCGTGAAGTTGAGTGATGTAATGTATTTGCCAGGAACAACTCTATCAGCATCGCTTGCGTTCACTGACTCAACGCGCTCGTTCTGTGAAGAAGAGGCGGGCAAGCTGTCATTTATGCATCCGTGGTTTTCGATTCGGTGAGTGCTTTTTTCCGCCGGACACATGGACTGAGAGAGCTCCAGTTCGAAAGATTTTGAGGAAAACATGGTTTAAAGTTTCTCGTTCCGTGCATGAGTCTCTATCTGGTGATAAAGCTATCGGATTTTTGATTATGATGAAGAAGAAAAAGTCAACCAAATCGGTTAAGCAAAAAAGTGTGAGTGTGATTTTAGTTTTTATTTTTATTGATTTTTTTGTGCCTAATTGTGTCTCAAAGACTGTTTTTGAAATTTCCTCCCTTGTAATAACTCTTAAATAATTAACATCAAAGTATCTTTTACGTTGCTTATAGTATGTGTTTACTCATTTTTAAGAGTAATGTTTCAGTTTTGTATTAAGAGAACGTATTCTTTATTTTGAATTCAAAAATTCAGTTTTTTATTTTAATTTATTTTATTTATTTATTTGCTACGATAACGCTGCCTTTCCACCCCCACCCCAAGGGTGTGCTCCTCTTAAGTTGAAGATCATCAGAGTAAGGTAAATTATAATTCTTATGTAATTCTTCACAAATGACACAGAGATAACAGTAACAGGGCCTTCAGAGGTGCTTATACAATTATATCTTACCTGGCAATTATATCATCATTTGTAAATTATCTGATTATTATTTAAATTTTAACCACAAAATCTTTGTTTCAAAAAATTATTAGCACGGTTTTCAAAGGCAATTTATATATGTACTCACTTAATGGTAAATTTTTGCTCTATTTAATCATCGAATTCCTTTCAACTTATGCGTTTGAAAGTAATCAATAATTAACCCTCTACAGCCCAAATTTTTGATATCAAAAAAATCAATAATTAGAGAAAATCAATTTAGAAATACTTCATGTTTAAAACTATTCATTTCATCCAGATTAAGTAATTAAAATTAATTATTGATCATTCATTTGCGTCTAAATCATGTTGCCATATAAGAGAATGTAAGCGTACTAGGAGTGTAATGGATGACATCTGTTGATTATTACGAGCAGGTTGTTCCAGTGAATCCAAATGGCATTAACGGCCAGAAAGGGTTAAAAGTCAAATCGACTCTTCAAAATCGTCATTTCCTTCCCAACATCATCATTACTGAGTTAAGATTAATAAGGTTTAACTTAATAGGTTTAGATAACAAGACTTAGAATAATAAGTCAAATAATATTCTTATGCACACGCAAAATACTTTGAGGAACAGAATTATAGAATGTTTGAATTTAATAAGCATTATATTAAAATTCTTCTGACAGGATACAACTGTATGAAATTCAAATCATGATTCTTTGTCAGCATAGTATGAAGTATAGCCTTTCATCCGTAGAGGCGCAATGGTTTTGAAATAATAAGGATGCAGATTTGTAAAAGTATTCAATATCACTTTTAATAACTAGATACTACTTTTAAATATTGGGGTTAAATATAATTCTTCTATAAATACCTATAACAGAGAAAAAACTTTAAGGGAACATACGACTGTTAAACCTCGAAAATTTTCGATTTTATGAAATATATATATATTATTCCCCTGTCTTTTCTGAACAATTTAAACAATCTACGTTAAAAAATACCATGATTATGAAAGTTATAAAGGAAAATGTATCAACTGTTCAACGTAAACATTGAATATGGCGATATCTTTAAAGCGCTATATCGTAAAATGTGTTTCTTTTATATGGCGCGTACGATATCTCAAGAACTATTGAATATTTTTACATGTAATTTTTACTGAATATGTATTGTGCTATGTTCTACAAATTGAATCACATTTCTGTACATATTTTCTCCAAAGAAAATTTTTTGGGGGGTAGAAAAGTTGAAATTTGAACAATTTTTAACATTTTAATTTTGAATTGGTATATAAAATAGAAATTAAATTTAAATGTTAATAAATTGAGGTTAAGTTTTTTAAACAGACCGTTTGGATAACTTAGATGCCAAAAATATTGTGTTTAGACAAATATTTTATTCGTATTCATACGCGCAAGGTGACTTTCTCATTTTTTCTCCAAAACTTATACCCATATTTATTACTATCTCAAATAAATACATACGGATATGAAGGTTTGGAAATGTGTGTACTATAAGAGAAAGAACAGATATTTTTCCAGAACAAAAATAAATTTGTGAATTGCATTGTTTCAAAGATATAATGTATCGAATTCGACAGTTTCCACGCATTTTTTTCGTGGTTTAAGAGCTGTATGTTCCCTTAACTGTATTATAATTGCACATTGATTATAAGATTGTAAATACAGCTTTGTAAGATGGTGCATGTGTTACGGTCAATGTGGTAAATCGGTAGTTATGCATAGGAACCGGATCTTAAAGCGGTTATTATGCATAATAGTCGGTTTTTTTTATGCGGTTATTATTTATCATAACCGATTATTCACATTTATCGTAACATATATATGGGGGCAAAGAAGATATCTCCTCGAGAGACAAATTGTGATGCCTGGTGTACCTGAAAACGATATTGTTTTCGAAATTTATGACAACATTGTATAAACAGTTAAAGACTGCGATGAAAGAACAGATTTTAGATTTGGGAGGGGACGCGAGGTCTATTGTTCACAGAATTGTTAGTTAATCAAAAATCTATAACATCCAAAAGTTACAATATTTTCTGTTTACGAGTAATTAATTTTCTTTTCAATCTTTGGATAAATTCCGGAATAAAAAAAATGAGTTTGCCTAATTTCTTTATTGTTAAGATGGAGAGTTTGTTATAAATGCATAACATTTTCATGACTGGGAACAACTATGCAAAAGGGAACCTACTCCAAAATATGCATTTTGGGAATTAAACGCTTCAGAAAACATTGCAGAAAAAAATTCTAATTCTCCTTTGTTCCAAAATTTGTAGGGCATTATGAATAATCTCTTGTGCAATAGATTGCTGATGGCCCAGTCTTGCATGACAAGTTACGCAAACTTGGGTACAGTTTTCAATAGTGATGCCTTATTGCATTAAAGGCGGTTTATCTCCAATTGCATTACTGCACCCATTTGTTCATGCATAACCATGAACAAACGGATAGAATTTGGCAATAAACATTTGTATTAAAAAATGAAGTTGTATTTAAATATACCCTATTAGCACCAGACATTCTACGGTATCTCCACGATGTTTCTACGATATTCTGAATACCGCACAACATCTTAAAGATATCGTATGGATATTGCAGGGAATTTTGTGCTAATAGGGTAATCTACATATAAATCATGCAATCTTCTTTATCAGGAAAGCGAAAAGTTAAGAGTCTTAAAAAGATACTTTCATTCAAAATCAAGTATCCATGAATTGGAGTTTTACAAGAGTTTTTATGTTTATGAAATGATTTCTTATCGTTTCATTTCCTTTTCCTTGTTATTTGAGAAACTAAAGATAATAAACATTACTGCAGATAGCAAACCTCCAGTAGTTCTTATCTACATCGTGATTGTGGCTGTTGTATCAGTTACTGAATTCAGATTATAACGGAAGAAAAGTGTATAAAGGATTAGATTTTGTTAAATGCATGCTTGATTTTAGGAATTCTGTTTATAAAACTCGCATATTATTCTATAACAATTACTTTCTTACATTTTCATGGCCGTGTTGGAAATGATTGAAATCATAGACTCTTTTGAGGTCTCACATGATCTTCCCCATATGCCTTCTTCAACTTTCTACAAATCTCATCTCGGGTATAACAAAGTTTTTCGCAAAATTTGATGCAGATTCTCTGCCATAACAAATGCGATGGCAACATAGTGCACACATTTGTTCAAATTTTTACTGTGTAGAAGTGACTGGAGCTACACCTTATAACTTTCGGCCCTTGCATAAGAGGGTCCAAGGTCAGTATCTACCAAGAGTCTTCACTCGGCTTGTTTCAGCCTTGAAGTCCTAGTACCTGTCCCAGTACTTTTTGATCACATCTCCCACGTGGTGGATCTCCAGAAAAATCGAATCTCGAACCTGCAATCCTGTGAATCAGAGACTCTGCCACTGGACCATGGGGACCCAAACTCAATGGAACCAGAAAAGTTTTAAAGGTTTTTCTCGTCACCTCGAAAGTGGAGACATGTTCAGTCTGATTCATCCTAGTGAGTCCGCTTATATATTCGCCAATGATGCAAATAATCAATCAGAAGTATGATATATAAATCCGTGGGTCTTGCTCAGTCGTGGGGATGTTGGATAGTCCGACAGGTGTCAGAATTCTGATTATGTTGAGATATCACGGAATTTGAGACACCACTTGATTCACTCATAAAGCATGGTTCTATCCATCATTATACATAAAGATGCAATATTCCAGGAGTTGGCATTAAAAAATCCGCATGGGGGTGCTGAATCATCGTTAGATAGATATGTAAGGTATACCACATTTATTTACGAATTAACGGACTAACATTCTCGAACATGACACTGGAAACACAGTATTCTGTGTCTTATTCTTGACGAATTCTTCTTCTAATGCAAAATGTCAA
>BGPR01043265.1:0-12999 GCA_013235015.1 Araneus ventricosus
TAAAAAAATTGTGCTGTAATATTTTAGGAAGTTATTAAGAAAAAACGCCAAAATTTAGCTTAATTTTTAAATAATTCAAATTCTAATTAAAATTTCAAATAAAGGGCTCCGAGGTGCACGTTCCCACCCTTCAAAGTATGTTTGTGCCAAATCTCGTAGCTCTAGCCTAGCGGTCTGCCCTGTAGAGGAGCAACACACACACAGGCACACACACATTCTCCTTTATTATTAGTAGAGATTTATAACATGAGAACAGAAGGCTAATGCAATTTTCTCACACAAATCATTGCCGATATTTTTACTTTATGGCCTTTCGTATAATTTGTTGTTTTTATTTATTTATTCTGAATTCGCTGGCCTCAAAGAGAAGATTGCATAAAAGTCACCTTTGCAATCTGATGAATTAATTTATTAATGGTTAATGATTATTAATGAATGATTTTTATGAGTGAATTGCGTATATGAATTGTTGATTTTGTTAATGTCATTGAGATGTAGGAACTCTGTTGTTTACAGTTTTTATGTAGAAAAGAAAATGAAAATTAAATTAATTTAAAACTAGACAAGATTATATTTTTATGCTTGAGATTCCGAATATTTGTGTTAATTAAAATTATTTTATGTATTCAAAAGGGAATGTCAGCTAAAACAATGACTTTGGGGTTCTTAATATATCTGACTTAAATAAATCGTCGTAACTGATTTGGACGAAACGTAAGAAGAAAAAGTAATTAAACATGGCATAGTTTTATATTTTATTCTTCATATCTTATCATATCCACAAGAGATTTGGAACTAAAATATTTGTTTTCCTTTTTATTTTTAACTAGCTGTTACCCGCGACTTCGTGCGCGAAGAATTTGAATTATTCTTTTTTTTTAATTCACGAATATAAATGTTTTGTTGCATTTTGAAAGGGGAAAGTAAAAGTTCTGACAGCTGATAAAACTTAATTGGACGTCTGACAGGAGTGTACTGTGCATGTATGTTGATATTGTTATGTAAATTGTTTATCTATGCTAACATACTTTTGTATACCAAGTTATTTGCACGGATGTAGAAGTTGTGTGGGGTGGACACACGTGAACACGCCACATACAGTTTCCCATGCGAAAAGTATAGTTTTTCCAAATGTACGCCTGCCAATTTCAATGTCTGGCCCTGAGCCTGGCAAATGATATTTTCAAAGGGATTTGTTACCTTTTGAACTGAGATGATAAATCCTTCGGTATTATCGGAAGGCGTGGAATTAAAACACTCTCTCTTCTCCCTATATCAGTCATAACAGTAGCTTTCATGACGTTTGGACCTCGGTGTGTAATTTGTAACCGTGTGCCATTGCGCAGTCTCGGTATATCGAGGTTACGAATTAGTAGTACTGGCACACCGACATTCAATCTGGGCTTGTCGGAAAGTGCCCCTGACAATTCTAAGATTCTGAAGAGCTCTACAGGATATGATGTTCCTTGTTAATGCCCATTACCGTATCTACAGATGGATATTCTGTAATACCTCACTGTGAAAGTTAAACAAAACATCGAGAGATTAATTCACTAACGTCATTGGATCACTGTGTAATCTTATTAAAAGCTGTAAAGGCTACGACAGCAGGAAATCGGAAGTGTAAAGTCTCCTTTGTTGTTTATGGTCAAAGAAAGTAATATTTTCTTATATTAACTTTAACACTGGCAAAAGCCAGCGTGCGAAACAGTAATTCGGCTTGAATTTATTTCTATAAGAATAAAAAGTCTTGTTGGAAATTACGTTACAAAAATATTTTTAAACCTTAATAACAATCGGAGAAAACATTTCATCGCAATAGAATTAATAGCATTAAAAAGATCATTTTCTGGTCTTTAAAATGATATAAAATAATTGTTGTCTAATAAATATTTCAGAAGTTATTGGCAAAAAACTTCTAAGCATTAGGCTTAAAAGCGGCGTTATTTTTCGTTATTTAATTAAATATCTTAAAAACTAATTAACTCTCAAAGTTAAAAATAGCACCTTTGACCACCTAGAAATATGCTCTAGAATGTCCTGTGCAAATTTCATGTCGCTACCGTTCACCGTTTAGGAGGAGTTCTTGTGACCGACCGAGAGACAGACAGACAGATACATGTAATTTTCGCCTTATTTTATAGATATTTATGAACATAAGCAAAATTTTCAGAAATAAAAGTAAATTAGTTCAAAGTCTTATCGTTGTCTAGCAACGGAGTAGCTATAAATTTGCGTTATTTCAAAATCCTCTGCACGTTTTTAAAAATTATTAAACATTAAAAAATGAATAAAAATTGAAGTAAACATGTTACAGAAATAAATTTGGCATCATTGAAAAGGTAAAATGTGTAACTTTAAGATGGTATAAAAATGATTTTTATCGGACTATTTGTATCGAAGTTACAGCGTAAAAAAATGATCACGTGATAGTTGATTTTAAAAATAATTTATTCCGCATGTTTTTGCATTCCTGAAGAATCACGTGACAGTTGATTGAAAAATAAAATAATCTTCGTCGCGAATCGCGGAGTCAATGGGCTTTGTTTGTTAATTATTTAATTTTTATCTGTAGTCAAAAACAATTAATTTAACGTGATTTCACCTACCCTAAGTCCGTTCTTGGGTTTCGAGCTACAACTCTGCCAATTGTCCTCCAAATCGGTTTTGTAGCTTGGTCGTGAAAGCGTAACAAACAGACAGACAGACACACTTTCGCATTTATTATATTATTAAGGATTAAGGATAAGGATTAGAATTTCAGGAACAATATTTTGGGTTGTGCAACATATAATTAAACAGCATAGTAGAATAATTATGCACTCAATTTCAAATGCGTTGACTGATAAGTTGATAATTTTCAATTCTTTCATGGTAGGTACAGCGGGAATGGTTATTTTATTCTATATCATCGATACGTTTTACGTACTTGTAAGAACATTTTTATTAAACTTAGTTTTTGTCCAAATAGAAGTTTTAAGTGCCCTTTACATTTATTTGAACACTAACTCCCTTTAAGCAAAGCATCCAGAATAAAAACTTGTGAAATCACGACGAAAAATAACCCGTATTGACTTATGATATTTTTTGCTCAGATCATAATTTTACTTACATATTAAAATTCTTCATTCACTCAGAGTTAAAGTATTTACTCCATAGTCAATAAAAAGTAAATGAAAAATCAAAGCAACCAGCTATTATTCAATTTAAGAGAATAAACGTTGTATGAATTAGTTGCTGATTTTCACTAAGCAGCCAAACAATACAAAGATAACTTTCAGTATAAAATGTAAACAGGAGAAAGAAAATCATATACAAATAAAAAAAAAACTACGATGCAGAAAAAACCACATCATAATAAAAAAAGGTATATTTTAAACTCAAAACAGAATGCCTCGTAAAAAGAAAATTGAGTAAATGCAAGCATTTTAAAGATTTAATTATTATACATCAGGAAATCCACCAGCGCAAAATATCATGATTCGTATAAATATATATAAGGAAACCATAATTATATTAAAATAAGTCTTCTAAATCCATAAAATTGCAGTGTAAATTTTACAAGTTAAGTAATTGAGTTCATCAATTAAGTGCAAATTAATTTTTGAGAACGTTTAAGTCCTTCCCTTCAATACATAAGGGATTAAAAGGTAATGTTACAAGCATATGGAAGTTCCTATCCTTTTTTTTCATATGCATGATTGGGGAGTTTAATATGACTTTCAATTTCCGGCTAATCATAGAAATAAATACTGATTCTAATAATAAATTCATTTATGAACATAATTGGAGTAAACCGATTTTTTTGCTTTAAAAAAATCGGTTTTTAGTATACGTCTAATTCTTTGCCTTTTTAAAAGAAAATTTTCCATCACTAAATTGACATAATTCCTCCCTTGTCTCAAAGCATTTCCAACTGCCACAAAATCTTTTTCGTGAGTTACGTGCAATAAGAAAGGTTAGGAAAAAAAAAAACCCACACCTTCAACCGTTCCTTTGATTTACTTATCGGACGCACAAAAGTGACAAAAATCCACAATAGAACCTGAGCGGGTGTACCTGGTTTGATTACAGATTTGCAGTGATCACACAGCCTCAATTTTTCTGGATCCCCTAAATTCTAGGAGTTCAGTTGCAAAATAAAAGGAAAGAGACTTATTTTTCAAAGGGTGTTCTTTCTTTATGATCTCCTTCTCCCCTCAGATACTACTTTCTCTAGCTACTCATCCATTTTTCTATGGATCTCGTGCGTGGATTATCAAGGGAAATTTTCGTGCCTTCACTGACAGGTTTGCAGAGGTAGCGTAGTTTCTTTATCATCGACCTTCACGTGTCGCTTCTTTCAGCATTATTCAGCGGGAGCGTATAATCGGCTTGAGTGGCCGTTTCCGGTTTCGTGTTTGAAGTGCATTTACTGGGTCAGGTGATCCCGGAAAATTTTCTGGGATACGGCCGCTCAGTGGAGATCCGGAGATTCCTTTAGAATATATGATTTAAAGTATTGACCTTGAGCCTTAGGGTAGAAGATGTAAGATCTTATGTGTCCTTGCATATATGCTTCTTGCTTAAGGCTATGTTTTAAGTTGGTTCATGCAAGAACACGCATTCGTCATCGTAATTTAAAGGGAATATATTTATTTGTATCTCCCGTTTGAGTATTGAATTACTTATTTAATGTTGTCCTATATAAATATATATATATACAGAGTGGTACATTTCCTAACCCTCTAAGGCTTGGTATTTTGGACTTCAAGCTAAAGGTTAAAAAAACTAAGCCTTTAAATTGAGTGAATCATCTTTTGTGTATTTAATATAACTCTAGAAATCTTAAGAACTGCCTTTGTATGTTGTTCAAGAAAATTTACATATTACACGACTATCAGCCCTTTAGGACTGAACATGAAAATGGAAAAGATGTTTACACCCTCGGGGGTTAATCTTTTAAATCAGTTTATTTTTTAAAGATATGGTATATTTTTTTAAATTGATGCTGAGAAAATGAAACAGCAGTTATCAGTTAATAGACCAATTTGTCCAAAATAAATGTGTAGAATATGTGTTTTTTTCCAGCGCTTTGACTGCTTATTTTATTTGACTATATTTGACACCTCGCCTTTCAAATAGTCAAAGTCATAATTCAGCGGAATCAAAATCATGAGATTGATTTTAGCTAATAATTTGAAGAAATAATAATTTTTAAGATATTAATTTTTTCTTCCCCAGTATCTTTGCAATCATGGTATGTACAATAATAATCGATGGGTATAATCCAAAATGATAATTCTTATGAAGAAGAAAACGTTCATGATAGTTAAATATATAATAAAAGGTTATATGTATGCTTCACGTGCACTAATTTCTGTAACTGGCTTAATAGACATTCCGCCATTTCACTGGAGATATCCATTTAGAATCCAACCAACAAGGCACTGGAAATGCAATCACATTTAGAGTTTTATCAAAAGAAATTATATTCCCTACTTAGAAACTGACACTAATGATTCTATCTACATTGTTATCTGTCAATAAGTGTTTCTGTCCTCTACCTTTGACGCAAGAGTTTGTACGAAGTGTTTTCTTAGTGAATTTTGTGTCTTGCGTATGGGGCTAACTCAATTCTGAAATACTAAACAATTTGACTGTTCCTCTCTGAAGCGTATTAGTGGATGTCTCTTACTGTCTGTACTGTACTCTTCTTTCTCTGTCTTATTCATTACCACAAATTTATTGAAAAACTAGATCTACTGATGAAGACAAGTGGGAGCCCATAGGCTATCAAATAAGATTCTGGAACTTCAAATCCATTTTGGCACCGAGGAAGACGTTCTTGTCACCATCGATATCAACGTTTTAAAGAATATTTTTCCAATATTTGCCTCCGTATTCTCGGAGAAAAATATTCTCAAAAAAAAAAACCGGGTATAATACAGCTAGTATCTATACTTATAAAGGCAGTGTTTATGTTATTGCGATGTTCCGGACAGAATCTATCACTTTCCACAATCATGGCAATTTGGCATACAAGCAGTCAGTAATGGGTGACTGAGCACCCTCGAAGCTGGAACTTTAAAATTCCATCTATATTTTTTTATTTAATATTTTGTGTTGTTTAGGTTAATTTTTCGTATTGCATTTCTCAATAGCATGGCCTCGATATTTCTACGAAAAAAACAGATACACCATCGTAAAGAAACGATGATATTCGATTCTAATGAAGTTGTTTCTTCGTCACGCTAACCAATCTACTGAATTTTGAAATTTTTTTTTGAAAAAATGTCATTTTATGTGTTGTTGTTTTAATAAGATTTCTTCAAATTATCATCTGACGTCCCTATCATCTCTATTTTTCTTTTTTTTTCCAGCCTTATAGCTGGAACGTTTCTGATCCAGGATTCTAAGAACCGTTAAAATATTTCATAAAGCTTTTAAAATTAAAGTGTGTTTCCCTTATCGAAAGTTTCAACAGTTTTTTTTTGCTAGCGAGATTTAACAGCGAGTTTCTCCTTAGGTGACCTTCTTGACAGGTGGGCATCCATATAGCTCATCCAGCATTAGCATTTCTACAATCAGATGTGTATCTTTTGTTTTTATTGTTTCAAAACTTTTTCGTGTATGTGGCGTGACTTCTTTTTTTTCCATTTTGTTGAAGTCCCATGTTATCCACGGACAACGCCGAGGCTTGTAGCTAGTAATATATACAGAATAATCCTTCTTATCGTCTGCTTTACTTCAAATAAAAGTAGCATACCAATTAAAATCTTTCTCTCGATCTATTTATTTCACACGAAATTTGAAAACTAGATCTACTGATGAAAACAAGAATGGGTAGACCCTAGGCTATCCAAGAAGAAGAATTGAACTTAATATTGGCACCGAGGAAGACGTTCCCTGTGTCACACATCGACTCATCAACGTTTTAGAAATGAATGACTTTTCCAATATTTGCCTCCACTATTCTCAAGAAAAAATAACCCAGTACAACGCGGATTAAGCTAATAGCTAATATATAAAAAGCTATCTTTCTTATCGTCTGCAATTTCAAGAAAAGCAGCATATCAACTATATAGCATATCACTGGCAACTCGGGCCAATAATTAATATGATATAAAATATCTATAACATTTTTTTCAATAGGAATGGCAACGATTGAATAAGTAACCTTTTTCTATGCGAAAATTAAGAATTTGTAATTAATAAAATTACTTTTCAACTAGTTATCTCGGAAACACTTTCCAAAATTTCCTAGCTCTCATCGTTTGTGAGCAAGGATGTATGAAGAAAGTCGATTTAGATACTTTTTTTGATTTTTTAAAGTACGTACTGTAAGAAATTTCCACTATATCTATTTCAAATGCTGAAAAAAGCGGCTTTATTAAATATTTTCAGATGTTTTTTTGTATCTCGAGCTCTATCTTTCGAATGTGAATGATTGTATGTGGTTTAATATTTCAAGCTTGAAGAGTTGAATCAAATTTTTATCTAGATTGAACGAATTCTTTTTGTAAATATTATAAATTATTTTTAATATAAACACGATACTCTTTCGGATCTGATGCTACGTGCAAAATATTCTTGTTCTTGCAAGATTTTTATTATTCTTATAATTATTATTCTATAGAATTTTTATATCTGTTTACTAAAATTAGTAAAAGAAAAAAATTCTATAAAATATTACCATAAATTATAAAAGCAGCACTTAAATGAAGAAAAATTGTAACATAAGACAGACTTGTTTAAGGATAATAAATTCAGGATGGTTTTAAATACTTACATATGTTTTACCTCGTATTTTAATGTCATGTAATCTTCGTGTCAAATTACCATGGAGTAGAGAAAAAATAACTGCAAATGGTAGATCCTTTTCCAAACTTCGTAGTTTGAAATGTGGAACAGAGAATGAGCAACGTAATAGATGTAAAATTAGAATTTATGCTCTTGGGAGATAACAATCTACAGAATACAATCTTGGGATTTGAAATAGCGTCTACTTGTGAAAATATTGTATTTTAAATTTTTGATTAACTTCTTTCTTTTTATAATTATGTCTAAATTTGCATTTAAAATATTCTGAATATAAACAAATGTATATTTTAACTACTAGTGAACAGGATAAATTAATTTGAATATTTCTTTGCACAGAAATTGTAGAATAAAAATATAGTATTAAAGAAAATTAAGACTGCACCAGAAATTAAAGCTACTATGGTTTGGCCTTTTCTTGAATTGGTTTACAAAATTTGCTTCTCAGAATAATACTCAGCAGATTTTAAATTGTTCAATTTCCAAACACAATGCAAAAATTTAATCTATAAAATTGTCTTTGCATTTAAAACAGATTTCGATTGAAAACCGAAACCAGTGGCTGACATTGTTTATAAAGAAAAAATGAGAAACAATGGGAAAGGTCCTATGGACAAAAAAATATATGACTTTTAACAGGTTGCTTCTATGAATTGCATTAAATGACATATTTTCAAAATGCAGACTATAATGATGATTTCCAATCCCACTGAAATCATTACAATAGATCACTGTAATTTCAATAGAAATGAAACTAATTTCCTAGCAAATAGGGAGGGGTTTGAGTCAATTCTGATATAAAAAAAATCCATAGTATTTTTACGGCATTGATCCAAAAAGTTTACAAGGGTAAAAATTATTTAGCCAACATTAGACAGAAAGTTTCACAAGGAGAACAGGGCATACTTGCCTGTCACTTTCCACATAACGAAATCTATTTGGGCATATCATACATGACACACGGACCTATTTTTTACCGGCTTTGTAGAAATCACATCTCTGTCATTGAGCCAGTTGTCACTAGGCGCTGTTTTCCGACAGCACTGTCTGAAGAGGAAGAACCTTGTTCCATATAAGTATTCCTTCAATTTCGGAAGAAGTAAAATAGTCACTCGCGACCATCATTAAATGCCTATGGCGCAACACCCTATTGTTGAGTGATGGTTGTCACGCTCTGCAAGCTTCAATCCATACGCTCTCATAAAACTCAAGGGAATTGCTGAAAAAAGTTCAAAATGGGAAATCTGGAGCCACCCCCCATACAGCCTAGAGTTGGCATCCAATCTGCAGGTTCGAAACACTTATCTGGACAAGGTTCTCTCGAGACGGTGATAAAGCGCTGCAGAGAACTAGCTCAATGGACCAGGGACCTGTTTCTAACAAGCAGGGATTAAACAAGTTGATCGCGTTCATATAAATGCCTAAATAGATTTGGTGATTATGTGGAAAAGTAGATCAGGCTGGTATGCCTTTTAATTCCTTTAATGAACTTATGACATTTGTCTGGCGCAGTATAGTCAACAAATGGCTCATGCGACAATAAACCAAAAACCAAGCATAGACCTCGAGTTAATTCCCTTTTTGTATCGTTTTTTGTATCCTTCCCTTTCTATCTTTCCGTTTTTGTATTTTGTATTGTTAATAAATAATTTTTTATTACTTGTAAAGCTTTTGGCTCCTATCTCGTAATAAATAATGTATTTATTAGCATAGAGATATCAAAGAGGAATAATCTCATTCTGAGTACATTATATTTCAATAAAATGGATAAAAAAAATTAATCGATTCTAATTTAACTCCAATAATAACACAAGAAAAATTAATTTCTGGTAGGAGGTCAAATATGCTTCACATGCTTGAGTGTCACTAAAAATAAAATAGATAAGTTAACAAGAAAATTTGAAGATTGCATTTTCTCTTGATTAACTCTTTAGCTAAAACTGAACCAGAGACTAATTCCTACATTAATTAAACTGCTAGCAGAACTAGATAAAAATCTTACCTAGAATAGAATACCATTGAAAAGTTGGAAAATTCAACTAAATAAAAAAAAGAAGTTTATTTTCTCTTGGAACTTTGCCTCTTTCTTTCACGTAATTCCTAGACAAGAGAGTTATACAGAACAGAACAGAGGAGATTTGAGGTAAAATAGCGATGGAAAAAAGCTGCCAACTGAATTACGATACAAGGAGAAGAAAGTGGAAGACAGGTGGACTGCAGACTCACTGGAGAAAATGAGATTTTTTAATTTCGGGGCACATCGCTAATGAGGAACTTTCATCATTCGCCATTGCCGATATTTATTTTTCTTCTATGTGCTTAGTGATCTTGTAATTTTCTCAGTTAATCATTGCCGTTAATCTGATGAATTACTGGAGTTTTTATGCTTGAGAGATATTAATTTGAATCCCTTCGTTGCTAATGTCTCGATTTTTTGGAACGATTTGAAAACCATCGTTGCAGACAGATATTAAGGCTAAAAAGTTGGGTTTTTTTGAAGGAGAAGAAGATATTTTATGCCTACTAATTACTGGTATCTTTCAGGCATATATGTTCGGTAATTTTTATTCTTGAAAATCTTTTTGGGGAATACAGGATTGTAATGAATCTCTGAGTTTTCTTCAAGAAAGAAATTATATATTAGTTTAGTTTATGATTACATTAACATTCCTTTTGAAACAACGCGAGCTATTTTGGGATGTACCTAGTGTTCAACCCAGGTCAGATGACGAGGACGACACTTGGAGCTGGCACCCTCTCTCCAATCTTCTACGCACCACCAACAGGAGAACGATTTGACCCCCCGACGTATGATTGAGTGTGCAGACAGGCCTATACATGACGGATCTTCAGTGGAATAGGGTTTTTCGAACCTGGGACCCTTTGGCTCCGAGTCCGGATATCATTGAGCCACCGGCCTCTAAGATATAGAATAGCTGCAATAAGTTAATTTGTACAAAATGATGAGTACACATGGCTACAATTTTGATCTATTTTAATCAT
The DNA here is from genome assembly GCA_013235015.1 of Araneus ventricosus. Taxonomy (NCBI): domain Eukaryota; kingdom Metazoa; phylum Arthropoda; class Arachnida; order Araneae; family Araneidae; genus Araneus; species Araneus ventricosus. Next base: position 10,804 of record BGPR01043265.1, read on the forward strand.
ATTAATTAAATCTAGATGAAACTTGATTGAATTTACCCAGCTTCTTCTTATAAGGGTGACGGAAGTTCTTTATAAAATTTCAGGTCAGGGTCATAAAGCAAGTAAATTTTCCAAACGAACGTGGGGTTTAGCTAAATGTCGAAGGGAGGGCAACAGGGTACTACCATTTACAATACAGGATTGATGGGGAAATACCGAATTTCAGTAGCACAACAAAAACTATTTTAACTACTTTTCAGACATAAGTATCAGTTAATTGATTAATTTATTAAATTTTGATTCTTTACCAGCACCACATGATATTGTTTGAGAAAAAAATTATCTCAAGCCTGCTATTTATAATAATAATTAATTAAATATAAGTTAAAATTTAAAAATACTTTTTAGTGCACTTATAACAAAGTGTAGTTTTAAAACCATTTACGATAAATTTATTCAGCGCAAAATTGTTTTACCTTCTTTCTTTTTGATTTTGCTGCTGTTCTCCATTCAAAACGCATGATACTTCAGTGCGCTATGATTACTAGGTCCCCAATTCCATTGGAAATCAGTATAATATGGCCCAACAAAAACTTTCTTGTGTGCATGTGATAATTACCTATCAAGGGTCCAGGTTTCCATACCTCAGGAAGATTAAAGATCGGGAAATATATTAACTTAATTCTTAACTTGAGACGGGGTACAGTAAGTCAATTTCTTATGCTTAAAATTTTGTCCTTTTGATGGTAACAGTCAAATTATTCGAGATTAATGAAAAAGCTAGAAATGGGATCACTTGGTCCTTTTTTTCTTTCTTGAGAAGGTTGCTTAATTTTTCTCAGGTATATATTAATGGTATGTTTTCAGATGCTCATGCCACTAATAATCTGATGAATTTTTTCGAATATGTGTGTGCTTAAATGGAAAATCGACGCTTGGTTGCAAATGTCTTTGATTTTTTGAGAACTCGTTTAGGAAATAGTGTTTAGGGCAGAAAGAAAAGCAAAAGTAAAACTTTTTTGAAACGCATAAAATTGAATATTTTGTAGCTTGTAGCGTGTTACAATTCGAAGTGCCTTCTCTTTTTTCACGGAAGGTCGGCGCTACTAAGAGCCAAGCTTCTTTCCCATGAGAACCTCTCTTCTGTGTACTTCCGAGTGTGTGTTGTTGTTCTCTGTCTTGCGTCTTGTACTTTTAGTAAACACTGTGTCGGTGGAACTCAGCCATCTAATAATAAAATGGTTCCACAATTGAATTAATTCTTCAACAGCGGCATTCCATATAAACATGAGTCTCGTCCCTCCTACATGCTTATAATTACATATTTAGAATACTCGTTTTGTAGCACGTTGTACGTACAGGACTAAAGCAAAAATAATGGACACAGAAGCACGTGGTTTGCAAAAACAAAAAAAGAAAATATTACTAAAAGTTTCCGATGGTTCTTCTAATTAATTTGGGCCAAAACAAAAGAAAAAATTATTTTTTTTCATTCACTTACACATTTTTTTCCTTGTGAATAAATATTAAATGCTTTAGCAACACATTTTGTTAGGTAATTAGGCATGGATTTCTGATTTCTTTTGATAATGACTTTCATTAAACACAAACTCAAAGTTTTTAACAATTCTCGTAAATATTACAAAGGCTTTTTTCTAAAATAATGGTTAAAATATGCTAGTCCTTGGCTAGAAAGTTTAGAGACTATGTAATCAATTTTATAAATTTCATTCAAAGGTAGGAATTTCCTTGAAAACAATTTTAATTTAACAATATATGGGAATATAATCTATCTGTTATTTCCATTGGATCCATATATAGTAAAAAATTAAAGAGCTCACGTGAGCTGGGTTGTCCATTGTTGAGCCTCACATTTTACGCGACTTATATTAAGAATCGAGATATACACTGGCATGGGGCAGATTAAGAGGAATGCAGACTTTGTCGATTATCTCTAGAACTACTGGACCGATTTTAATGAATTGTGATATGTACATACATTGATACAATACAAAACAAATAACCATTTCAACAATTGTAATATACACGCATGATCGTGCGGCTGCCACACTCGTTTGATCTGAAGTTATGAAACAGCGGTTTAGATAACTAAAATGGGTTAATAAGGGGACATGGATCTTCTCTTACAGATACTCACAGGCCATGCAGCGTGACTTCATACTTGAAATAAGGCAGTTTATAGCAATGCGTAACTAT
>BGPR01043266.1:0-12998 GCA_013235015.1 Araneus ventricosus
AAGACACAATTCAGGGTTTCTGCTGTTCCACCTTTCAGAAGTTATTAACAAGTCTGGAGTAAATGCGTATACTAAAATTATTACTTAGTCTCAAGCTTAGTATTTTTTCTGGTTTCAAAATGCAAAATGACATGTGTAATTTTATATATGTAAATTTCAAAGCAACGAGTTATAATGAACTGAAACCTCAAAATATTTTCATCATTCAGTATTATTCTTAATGGGTGATCGAAAACGAATCGACTCATAGTTCGTAAATATATCATTAATTTGAAATTTAATCACGCAATATATTTGCTGCTCCTTTATACGAACTTCAAACAAAAAAAAGTCTCTGCTAATGCATCTATGTGTAAGCGATAAATCAGAAGAAATATATTACTTGGATATTATGTTTCGTGAGATAACACATGTTTCTTAGTTTTAAGACAAATTTGAGATTTTAGCGTCTATTGCAGGTTTTTCATACACAAATTTAATGAATTGAATTGACATCATAAATAAAATATTTTTTAAAAAAATATTTTTGATATTTTTCAAGTATTTTTTTTGCTACTTTACATGTCAGACAGTTATTTGAGGAATCGTACAAATTTTAAGCAGTTTATATAGTTTTTTTTATTTTACAAAATACTATTTTTTTTAACTGTTTCTTAAAAAGAGTCACAATAAATGCCTACAGAAATAGTAAATGAATTTTACAAATAACCATGTTTTGACCTTCTTACTGACTGGATTGTAGTGGGGCACTATTCTTTAATTTAGAATCTGCAGTCTAAGTTTCAGTTCTGTTTTTTCCAAGGTAGTAAAATGAAATTACTCAAGTTAACAGGAGTTCAAAAAAGCTGTGACTAGCGAGCGCGTACCAAGAAGTGGTGCTGCGATCAATGTGGATTGACAAGTTAATAAGCCAATCAAAGATAAACCGATGAATCGATTAATCAAGTAATGATCTGTAATTATCTCAAACTCAACTAACAACACACAACTGTCACATTGGCAGGAGTCAAGAAGGCGACCTAAACTTTGGGGATTCTTCATCTCACATATTCGACGGTGAGGGATTGTTTCGGCAAAAAAATTTTTCTTACACCTTTATTTTTAGGTGATATTTTTTAAATTTTTTATTTGCAAAATTTAACTCATTTATTAGAAAAAATCATTTTCGTCATTCCTACCCTACTGTGGTTAAGATGCGGTGTGAAAAGATGACGAATTCAAGATAACTAATTTAATCAATACTAATAATCGCTACTTAAAATAAAACTATTTAAAACTGTTGAGCGTACAATTTAAATTGCACATAAAAAAGAAAATACATAGAACTAAAGTAACAACGCAAACAAAATGAAATATTATCATGCATTTTGAGTTTCAAACACCAGAAATGAAAATCAGATTACAAAATTGCATGGGGTTTTTGGTCTCCAGCTAGTATAAGTGGAATTGGGCGGATGAACTTGCGAATCGGCAATTCCTGTTTTTGTCACCTGCAAATATGCATTCTTTCATTATCGATCTCTGGGGCCCAACTACTTGTCCTAGCGTCAATGTAAGAAAATTCAAATGAATGAATTGAGTCTTCAAACATTACGAGGCTAGAGGATCCGCTTAGCTACTTTCTCTTTTAGAATTTTTAGCAGGTTTGTTGCGTTTAGTCTTCTTAACTTCAGTCTTCTTCAAATTTTCCCTTTTCGTTTCAGTCACAGTTTTCGTTTATCTTCTTTTCCCTTTTTCTCCTTTTCTAATGAGATACTCATTTTTCACTGGAGTGCCAGTGGCTTGCAAGAAGGGCAAGAGTCAGGAAGCACGACGAAATCATAAATTAACGCGGAGGGGCTCATCTAGCGCTATTTTTCTTCCTCGTGTACAACGATTATCCTGATGCCAATCTTAATGCGTGAAATGAAAGGTTATTGTTAATATATTATATACAAGGTGAAAAATAAATACCTGTTAGGAAGTATTAACCGCTTAAAGAGAGTCACAATGACTCTAGGCACGGGGACGTGTTAGTGGTGTTATATTACGAAGTATTCTGTGCTGGAAATCCTGTTACTATCTCTTAAAGATGCGGAGTGTCTGGTTGCTAGCATAAGCGTTTGCATCCGTGTAAAGGTACAATTTAGAGGTCTTAGTTTCCGCCTTTTATTAGTTAATAGCCAATATGAATTAAATCCTTATTTCCCATAGCATGATTTCGCCGAATGTATTTCAACTTTCGTTTCTGGACGCTAAATAGCCATTTTCTTTCTTTTTAATATCAATTTCCTTGATGTGATCCTTAAATTATCGAACCAACGATTATCTTTAATATCTAAAAGAATTAATAAAATGTAAAAATTAGGCATCGCTTTCGAAACATTCATTGTGGTAAAATCTTTCAAATGATTGGACTTTCTCTATTGATGCTGGTTGTTGCTAGCATAAACAATTATAACTATAGACATATAATTTAGAGAAGTAAGGAATCAATCCTAGTTACCCAATGTATTTGCTTTCACGGAAAGTTTTCCAGCAATCATTTTGGTTGCTAAGTATGGATCAATTTACGAAAATCACTATGTGGAATAAAATAATTGTTACGATTGATCGAAACTCTAAAACTTATTTTCCTTTTTCAGTATTAATCTTTCTGGATTTATGAGAACTTTAAAATGGATATTGTGTATCGTTTGGTTAGTTTCTAAAAATTTTGATCACTTTCAAAAGTTTCTTGAATGAAAAAAATGGATTTGGGATCCTGGATTATGAATTTAGATGGACAGCAGGCAAAGCATTTGAAATGATTAAGAAAACAAAATTAAATATTTTATGAATTTCAATCGAATATAGTTCTAAATTTCGCGAAATTTTATATATTTTTTCTTGTGACAAATTAGTAAATGAAATATTTTTGTTCCTTCTGATTATTGTAACATCTATTTGTTATAAAAGGTAAAAATACTTTGCTTTCCAACACCCTGTTGCTTTCAAAGTGTTAAAAACTCAAATTTTAAAATAATTTAATATTATTTTTTAAATAATTTTTTACTTGTGATAACCAAAATCTATATAAATATTGAACATTTATAGCAGCTTACAAGAAATTCCATTAAAGTGATACATTATCCAATTTCTAGAGCATCACGAAAAGCAAGTGCTTTTAATGCTTCTTATTTAAAGTACATTAATTTAAGCATACAAACTTAATATATTTTAAATAATTCATGAAAGGCATTTTTTCTAGCCTTTCTTACTAATTTTTAAAAAATTTTAGTGGTCCTAAATGTTTAAATCACAAGTGAAATAATTTGAAGAACAAATTGCCTTTTTTATTTTTCTTAACCTTCGGTCGGGCACAATACAAATGCTAACACGTTCGGGCACAACTCATCTGTGAGATGAAAAGTTAATTTTTTGCTTATGCTTGAGATAAAGCTTATCAAACTGAACTATTTGGTAATATAAAGGTATATTTGCGGCTTGAAGAAGTGATCATCCCACTTCTGTGACATCATAATGGAGGGGACTATCGTGCAGTTGGCCCGGGGCTTAAGTTACTGAGGGCAGAGAATGGACAGAGTCGGGAGTTGCTTAGAAGCTGTTTATTTCATGATGGCTATTTACAAAGACAGCAATGTACAAAGAAAGAGTAATAATATATATATATACAAGAAAAATGCAAAAAGCGCAACCTATGCAACTGGCACTAAATTCCTAACAAATGGCGTATAAGAATATTTCTTGCTGATGTAGAAAAGTGTAAATACAGTGGTTAAAGATGAAAACGTATAGCAGGTTTTATATTTGCTTTGTTGCATCACCTACTACTTAGAATAATTATTTTTAGTTTATTACTAAAAATTGGGATTTATTCTTTCATCTTTCGAACTCTAAATGCGGTACTTTCACATTTGTCCGTCGATGATCTTCGCAGAATAAAAAAGAAAAAGTCATGCCAAAGAGATTGACGCAAGTTTGGTGCGATCTCCCTCATTTTTCCTGGTGGGCGAGAGAATGCGAAAGTGCCCTAAATGGTATTTGTAAAAGAATAAATAAATTTAAAATAAATTCAATTGTACCCTATCAAGAAGGATGAATGTAGCACAGTGACATTATCAAAGCTTATGATATGTTAAAACCACACAGTAGCATTTTTAATTCACTACTTTTATTTATTACCGTTTATTCTTATTCTTATTATGGTATTCTTTCATTTATAAAATAAGGATGAATGGCAATGGAGGAAAAATTGTAAAAATATGCATGTTAATAAAAGTTGCAAAACTGTTTCTAATGTTTGATATTTAAGAATTCAACAAAGAAAATAACGTTTAAAATCACACAACAGTAAAAATCAATATATTACAATGACAAAGCATTATAAACACAATAAAATAATTCTATTAAAATCAATTTTTTAAAACACATTAGTGCGCTAAAAGTTAAAGTTATCTTCGTTTTACAATATGAATTTTTATTCATTATTATATATATATATAATGTATTCCTGAAGTGAATGTTGACTGAAATTCATTACATGATGGCGAAGATTAAGAAATTAAAATTATATTAAACGACTTTGCTGATAATTAAGGTCTGAAAATTATTGAATAGTGTTTTGTTATCGAGAATGTGTAAGTGCACAGACTTTGAAACAACCAGGGCATCAATTAGTGAATGTAAAATCGACAAAAATATTCCCTCTTTACAAATATGACTAAAATCAAGTTATGGACGAGTTTTCTGCTTTGCTTGCTTACATTTAAATGCTGGGACTACTTAATCCCGGTGTAATGCTAAGTCAATGGAATCTTCAAAGCGGAAATCCAAAATCCAAGCAGATAAAGTCAATGTTTTTAATATGAGTACACAAACCAGAAAACTCATCCATAGGTACTTCAAATTTTGATAACAATTGCTGTAGTAAAATAAAAGTTTTAATGAATATTTTGAAACAATTAAATTAACTAGTTAATCATTCATTAATTTAAAGCATGAAAATAAATCAAATCAATAGTTGGTCCTGATATAAATTGTTAATCGCCTACTTTTAAAATTTTCTTATAGCATTTGTCGAGAATTCTCTAAATGTATCCTGGCAACAGTTTCATCAAGGTTTTTAATTTTAGAAAACAAACCAGAAAACTCTTCCGTATGAAAGTGTATAAGGAAAAAAGAATATGGAGGCTTTTCTAGGAGGGTGTAATTTTTTTTCTCTTCACCGAATCAGATCGCCAATAATTTTAGTCCGTCTTTTGATGACAATTTCATCTCTTTTCTGATTACGGAACAGATATTAATTGAAAAGAACTTTGGAATGAATAGGGGATAATAGCCTTTGTTGCTGAAATTCCCCTCCCCCCAATCAAAGCAAATCAAAGTGTGTAAAAATGAAAACAATTTAACATGAGGGTGTTTCTTTCGGTTTAAGCAGCAATTGAGAGTGAGCAGAATTGCCTAACACTGATACTCATGTACACAAAACAAACTTGATCAGCTTTTTTTTGAGTTGCCAAATTGTATCAGTAAGCAAAAGAAATTTTCCTGAAACTTGGTATTGTTTTCGTTAAGAATCTTATAGTCAGCTTGAAGAATTGCACCAAAATTAGCTATTTAATTAATGCTACATTTTATCACTAAAAATATGGTAAAAATGTGGTATGGTCACTTTTTCTTTATGACAAGCCTTTTAGGACAATCTTTATATATCTTGAATTGCAGTATTTGCTCTTTTGATTTTTCCAGTAATCTTTACTGACTGCTCATTATCAATCGATTTGTAGAATTCTGCGTGAGATTCAAAACAACTGGTATTATGAATTCAATTTCAAATAGCTTAATTTCCTTCATTTAGCATCAATGGATTTATTATAACTATAGTTTGAATGCCGAACATCATTAGCTTAGAATCTATGAATGTTCTTCGGTTTTGAAAGCTTTTCGTATGAAGGAATAGAATTCGTGGAACTGGGTTCCGAATTGAAAAGAACCGATTATAAATCATTTGTATTGATTTACAAATCTTCAATTTAATATTCTGTAACTTTCAAACGTTTTAAGCACTTAATCTGATGAACTTTTGCATATTTTTTCTTTTGGTAAACTATTGTTTATATATATATGTAGAATAAGTAATAGAAATTTAAATTAAAAGAAAATAAATTAAAAGAAAACAATGATAAAATGAAAAATAATGAAAACAATAGACTTTTTTGCGTGCAAACGCAGCAGCAAAAAGTAATTGCTTCAACAGAATTTTTTTTAAAAAATACAACCAGAACTATAGAGAAACCAAAATTTACCAATACTTAGAACAATTTGTTAAGAAATTATTCAAAATGAAAAGGAACTAAAATGGCTCACTCATGAGAAACCACACGCTATTTTTAGTTCGAAAAGGAACATTGGTAAATTTTGGTTTTTCTATAGTTCTGGTTGTATTTTTTAAAAAAAATTCTGTTGAAGCAATTACTTTTTGCTGCTGCGTTTGCACGCAAAAAAGTCTATTGTTTTCATTATTTTTCATTTTATCATTATTTTCTTTTAATTTATTTTCTTTTAATTTAAATTTCTATTACTTGTTTTTGTATTTCGTTAGATTTTTCTGCATATGCGTCTTTCTATTTAATGCAAAATATGTTATTGTTTTTTATATTAATTAAAATTTAATTAATTAATTTCGCTAAATTTTAAGAATTATAACTATGTAGAATAAGGGCATTTTTTTATATCTTCTAACAATTTCAACAGCTATTGATCAAAACAAGCGCAAGCAATGTACTTCGCATCACCTTTCCTGTAAAACGGATAGAGCAAATAAGCATTAAAGAAGTATTATTACGTGCAGAAAAGGTTATACGTTTTTAAAATAATTTAATTTTCATAAGCCAAGTGTGCATGAATAGTGTGTATTTATAGCAACTTCCAGCAAAAACCGCTAAAATAAGGCATCATACTTTTTCTTTTTCTTGTGCATAAAAATAAATTCATAATAAATATAAATTCATAAAAAATATATATTCAAATGATGTAATTTTAAGCAATACTTGTTTAAAGAATATAATTATAAATTTTAAAAATGCTAGGAACAATTTTAAATATTTCATGAAACAAAACTTTTGTAAAAGTCTTTCGACCAAAAATGTTATATTTATTTTTATTATTTTTAAATATTAAAATTGTAACTAATGTAATTTGAAATTTTATATACTTTGCTTCTAAATTTATTCTTCGCGAATTATAAAATTATATTTCGTGCCTATACATATATATTAGTCTCAAAAATTTTATTATATTAAATATTATATTTGAAATATTTAAATAGACTGTTGCGCAGAATAGAATTTAAAAAATCTTACAATACTTTTTCAAAGAATCTCTAAATTATTTTTTTATTTTGGTAGTTTTTAATTTAACTGGACCATTTTCATGTTTATAAAAGGGGAATTTTGTAATCTATTTTTCATTCATCTCCTGATGTGGTTGAGCTCTGAAACTTTGTGCACTTACGTAGTCTCGATGATATTGAGCGATTTTAAAACCTTGAAAATTTCATTATCAGTTTATCGATTATTTTATATTTCATGCTGCAGGCACCACCTGCTAGGTAATGATGTTGATTTGATACTGCATGCTTGTATTGACACTGATTTAAAAACTGATACTAAGTTTTGATGGTATTTATAAAAACGAAGTATAAATTAAAGATTAAAAAGTTGAAAAAATTGAATAAAAAAGTACTTTTTAGCAAACTATTAAAAGTATGTTCTTGAAAATTTTTTCATTCAAGTTATTAAATTCTATAAGTAATGTGATAGATATTTGTCTATTTTTATGAGTGAAAATAAAACGCCTTTTGACTCAAAAATACGCATTTCGTTTTTTATATAGAACAAATGAATGAATGGTCTTTTTCAAACTTTTAAAGTTTGATCTCTGTTGTTTAAATTAAAAAATATATATATCTAATCTAAATTGTAGATAATTTCTTTGAAACTCAAACTGATATCTCGGGTATTTTCTTCGCTTTCTTTTTGAATTCATTTGAGTAGAAGCGTTTTTCTGAGGTATCAACTACCGGATCTAATAAACAAGGGACCGCGCTTACCTACTGGTAAGGCCTCTGCGTCGGAGCCAGACGGTTCCAGGCTTGAAACCCGATTAGACTGAAGATCCGTTGTGTATATGATCCTGGTGTACGTTAAACCAGACGTCGTGGATCAAACATCCTTCCGTTGGTTTGGCCCGGAAACTTGGAAAGGGAAGTACTTACCGGCTCAAATGTCGTGATCGTCATCTGACCACAGCTCAAAATTATGAAGTCTGTCCAAAATAACCCTCTTGTTGCTTCAAATTGAGGACATTAATGCAGGGTGTACACAAATAAAGTGAAAACATTTCAAAAATTAATAAAAAAAACTAAAAATGCTGTAAATATAAAACGGGTTTTTTTTTTAAATAAGAGAGCATTTTAAAAAGTTTTTGCAGATAGGTAACGCGGCGTTACGCCATTCTAAGTTTATTACAGCGAGAAAATTCCGTACTCAATGGCTACCGATCAGCAGAAGCCGATGAGTGTTTTCTAGTTTCTTTTTTTAGTTTTTCTGGAATATTACGAAAACTCTTCAGTTTTCACACTACATGGGAATTAAAAAATTAAAGAGCGTAAAATTCCTTACAAATGCATGCTTTTATTTTTCTTCCAGTTTTAATATTTTGTCAGATAATGGCTCTAAACAAATTTTTGATTCCCAGTAATTTACGACCCCCTAGAACACCGAAATTACATGTTCTTATCAGAAAAAAAATGAGATGCGCTCTCATTTCAAAGAAAAGTCGTGGTTCTAACATTTTTAGTTTTTTAAATGTGACACTTCATTTGTGTGCACTCTGTATAACTAAACTAAACTCCACCTAACGAGTGTTTCAGACTCAATTCCATTTAGATTTAGGTTATATTAACGTCAAGATTTGAAGCAACACGAGGGTTATTTAGGGACGGACCTCGTAATTTTCAACCGCGGGCAGATGACGAGGACGACGCCTGAGCTGGCACCACCCTCTCCAAACTTCCTTGCCACACCAACGGGAGGGCGTTTGGCCACGACGTATGATTTAGCGTGCAACATTCTCCATACGCGGCGAATCTTCAGTGGAATCGGGTTTCGAACCTGCGACACTCCGGTCCCGAGGTCGAGACCTTACTACTAGGCCACCGCGGCCTGACTGAATTCCATAAAAGGACCGTTGTGTAGGTATGTGTGGCTCGCGCACGTACTAAATCTGCCTTCTAAGTCAAACATCCTCTGGTACTTGTTCAATGTTACTAGCTCAGTGTCACAATTGAACTTCATATAAGTTCAACAAGGGGTGTGATCAAAATGAATTATTTAAACTCATGATTATTTTCTCTCATATCTCTTAACAAAACTATCGGAAGTTTTCTGCCCTAGAATTTCTCGTATACTTATTCAGTATGACTCGTGTTGTGCATAGCTTCGTAGTACAGTGATGAAAATTGAGTGTGCGTTTTGTAAATTTCCCCTTTCACCCACAGATTACAGGATTGGACATAGACCTATAATTTTGGTGTTAAGGCCAAGTACCAAATTTATCTAACTCTCTGTGTGTTTGAATTACCGCATTTACATACAAACGTACGTATGGACACACCGGTACCCAAATAGCACGTACATTTGCATCAAGTTTGATTTTTACTTGATATTATCTTGTCATGGCAAATTTGACGCGTCGATCTTGTAGCGAAACTGCTGCAAAGTAAAGAGGCAGAATCGACACCCTCACTTGCAAAACAAGTTTGCTGTGAAGATGTCATGACGATTTCGCACCACGATTGAAAAACAAGTTTGCTGTGAAGATGATACCACACTTAGAGATAATCTTTGTCTCTGCTTTAAAACTGCTCAGAAGAACTTCCAGGTATGAGATATAGGATGATATTGCCAGCGCTCGACAGTGGGAACCCTTCAGCAACTCAACGCCTTGAGTTACGACTCTGCATTATTATCAAAGTATTTCACAACCATACATTTGATTCGTGTTGATATGGGAGTGTTCTGTCTATCCTAAAAGTTTGTAAAAAGAGTATTAAAACACCTTGTATATTTAAGTTTGAGAGAAAAGTGATATCATCAATTAAGTTTTATGCCCATTTTTTGTAACATTCGGCAAACCAGACTTTCTAAGGTATCTAGAATGACTGAATAAAATAAATAATATAAAAGAGCAAGCAGATTACTGCAGTCTTCTTTTTAAAAGGTATTTAATAATTTTCCAAATTTTTTTAAAAGGTCAAAAAATGGAAATACACAGAATTTCACCAAAATTTATCTTTCGACTTCTTTTTCTACTTATCTGAATGATATTAGCGCTATTTTTCTTTATTCTTCGAAACAACATTCAAAGCTTCAACGCTCTTTTCCTAAGGTACCTAACAAAATTCCGTAAGTTAAGAGAGTTCCAAAAGCTGTTATTATGAGTGACCTATCTAAAACGTATATTTTCCATAAACTTAAAAACTTTTCCTGATAGAAACACTTTTGGATTTGAAATTTCAACTCTTTTTCCTTATTTGAAATCTCATAGGTTGAACTCATCACAATGCTCATGACAGTTTTTTTGGCTTCATTCGCGATCGATGCTGGAACCATAATTAGCAATAGATGAGACAGCGCAAACGCTGCGTATACGAACGAGAATAGTAAACCTAATGGAATCTCAAAGGTCTGAAATGCTATCTGGTAGCCAATCAAAAAGAGAGAAATCATGGACATAAGAACCATAATAAAGGTAGGGAAACAAAAGAGTTCTTCGAAATGATTCATGCACTGCGTTATTTCTGTAATTGTTTTATATACTGTCTTATACTGTTGACTTAAACCGTTAGAAATATAATTCTCAAGCATATGATTGAAGAAGCTTCTAATATACAGGCAGATTAGGCAGTAGTACAAAGCAAAGAGAGAAATAACTGTAGTCATTATTAAAGAGTGTAGCAAATCAATGCCATAAAAAATCAAGAAATATGAAGAAACGAATGGAAGTTTCTGCATTGTGCTATTAGTCTTGAGAAACGTTTTTTGAAATGATGATAGTAACAGTATATAATGGATGAATAAAAAAACTGTAGTAGAGGCATGAAAAACGAGAATCATTTTCGAGAAACTTCTCTTTGGTCTTCGTTTATAATTTGAAAACTTCTTTAATAGTCTCTTTAAATCTTCTACAATTTTCAGGAACTGTTTCCTGTTCTGACAAAGTGAAATATAAAATAACGACTTTAGAATAATCAGAAAGCTGTAAAATGATTCCTCTCTTTTGTCTGGCATAATAATCATCCATGTAATTTGTGAGAAAAATCTTAAGATTACAACGGTATAGCAGAAGTATTTCAAATAATTTCTTACATTGCATTTTTGCTTTTGTCTTGGATTCTGTCTCGATATACTGAAATCTAATTTTTTTTCGTCCGTTGAAAAATCTACGACATCGATCCCAGAAATTTGCAATAAGCAAATGATCAGCCTAAAGTCTTGCAAGAGAGAATCCTTTCTTTTAGTGTTTCCTTTTACCCTTTTCCGACTGATTTCAGATATATTGTTTCGTGGTGACACTTGCATAATATTTGCTTTCCGCCGATTCTTGCTTTTAACATTCAAAACCATTTTGTTTCTTTCAGTGGTACAATTATCCTACTGTGAGTCGCGCATTCTGTGAACGGTTAAATCAGATTCCGTGTGGGATATCATGTTTTTATCATTTATAGGACTAGAGATTCTGGTTTTGCTCTACCACAAGAAGTTACAATTTCAAGGTCGCAATCTCCTCCCTCCATTAGTTAATAATAAGTATGAAGCAAATCCATATTTTCCAATTTATTTAATTTCGCCTTATTTTTTTGCATTTTACGAAACTTTCTTTATGATTAATCATATTACGTTATCTTAAAGGATTTGAGTGTCATTGGTTGCTATGATAAGCAATTGAATCTGCGGAGGCACAATTTAGAGCTTCGCTGTCTCCACCTTTCAGTAGTTATTAACAAATCTGGAGTAAATGCGTGTTATCCAAATTATTAGCTTTTGCCGCAAGCTTAGCAATTTTTTTGTTTCTAAATGCAAATTGATTTGTGTAATTCTACATATGTAACAAAGTAACTGTTATAAGGAATTGAAACTCAAAATATTATTTTTCATCACAGTATTATTCCTAATGACTGCACGAAAACTCAGCGACTCTTACAGTTCAAAATATTTAATGAAATTTGAAATTTAATCACGCACATATGTTTGTTACCTCTTATACGAACTTGAATAAAAAAATCTTCTTTAATACATCTATGTGTAAGCGATAAATCAGAAGAAATACATTATCGGATATTATGTTTTAGAGATAACAATTTATTTTAGGTGATAATTTTTTAAATTTTTATTTTCAAATTTGAGACTCCGAAATTTACTTTTAGAAAAAAAAAGGGTAAGATGTTTGGAACATGTTTGGCTGTTTGGGTAAGATGACGAACTAAGGTAACTATTTAATTCAACAGCCATATACTATCAAAAACCTATTTAAGACTGTTGAGATTACATTAAATTGCACATAAAAGAAAATAAACATAATCGAACTAAAGTAAGAGCACAAAACAAATGAAATATTATCAATCGAATTTTGAGGTTCAAACCTTAAGAAATAAAACCAGTTACAAAAATTGCATGGGCTTGGATTTTGTCCTAGCCAGTATAAGTGGAATTGGGCAGGAGCTTGCGCATGAAATATTGGAAGCCCAATTCCGTTTTTTCTTGGTCACTGCAAATGGTGCATTCTTAATTATCGAGGTCCGCTGGGCCCAGATTGCCATCAGCGTCATCGTAAGAAAATTCAAATGAATGAATTGAGTCTTCAAACATTAGAAGGCGAGGCATCGCTTAGCTACTAGCTTCTTTTTTATAGAATTTTTAGCAGGTTTGTTGCGTTTAGTCTTCTTAACTTCAGTC
>BGPR01043267.1:0-12998 GCA_013235015.1 Araneus ventricosus
TGAGAGGTTGCCCTATAAGTAAGCTGACTCTCGCCAACCCGATGGCATAATAATGGTGTTGTGGCTTTTTGGGCCCATCTCCGAAGACAGGTCGTGCCCCGGTTTTCCGGGGGGTTGTTGCATAAGCCGCTCGTAATGGGGGATATTTTGCAGGAACCTCAGTGCCTGACTATGCTGTCGTGGAGGCCCGTCTTTCAGGTTTACCCGTATGCTTAGGCAGGACGGGGTGACGATTCTTATGGTTATATTCATTGTTAGGTAATGATTTATTAGTTTTATACCGATCAATACAATTCACCAATTTCAGTAACTCTACCCTCTAATTTAATGAGAAAATAAGCGTTTCAATGTTAAATTTAAAGCTAATAATTAGTAAATTCTTGACAATTCAAAGAAAATAGCAGACAGAGATCCAGGCATGTATCTTGAACAACCAAAATCAAACAGTGATACTGTAGTCGAGTTTCCGAAAAGCTATTTGTGTTCGAGATGCGGAAAGAGGCTATTTTGGATTCATTTATTCATGTCTGATTACGATTTCTATCCATCTAGAATGGACAGTGAAAGACGTGATTGGATACTTCAGTGTGATGTTCCTGCATCTAACAGATAGGGGATGTTTGGACTCTGGATAAAAGTTTGGGAATTTCTTTATCAGATTTATTCAAAAGAAATTTCATATTTTTTGTTTCATTAATTTGATTATTTCGTTTAAACTGTTTTAGTTTAGAATAAGATAGAAAAATAAAAGCTGAAAAAGGCAATTATATGAAAATATAACCAGTAAGAGTGTTTTTCTATCTGCATTTTCTTGTGTAGATACTACAGTAGCTACAGATGTATACTTACAGTAGAAAAATGTGTTATGCGCTTTGCATCGCCATATGCTGAAAAGAATAAAGAATGCATTTTGGGCCCTTCCAGTAGATCAGGGGTTCCCAACCTTTATTTTCTCGTGTACCCCTTGATTAATCTTTGAATTTTCGCGTACCCCCAAAATGTCATATTCTCCTCACCACCACCAACAATTTGTCTATGCTAAGAGATTCTTATCAATAATACTAGCTGAACCCGGCTTTGCTAGATTTGAGTATATATAGAGATTAATTGAGCACAATTGAAAGTCTGATATCAAATATTGTATTTATTTAAAATTGGATATCCATATATATAAAAGACAGTGTTCGTACGTGTGTTTGGATGCCTGTGTATCGATTTACTTGATCAGCTGCATTTCCGATCAAATATATTTGCACAAATTCGTGATCAGCTTCCGAAAATGGAAGCAAAGAGCCTGCTGTATTATATATTTGTCCTTGAATCTTCAATGTTGGCATATAATTCTCAGTTAATATATTCGTTGCACCAACCGAAGTCGTTTGAAAACATGTGTTATAATTTCGTATCTTATTCAAACCAGCGGGAGTGGTCTCCAATAAACTTTCTCGTATACTTTCTAAGTGGAGATTCGTCAAAATCTAGAGTACAATTTTTTTTTTTTTTTGACGATTACAATACTTTCTCTTTGTATACTTGGTATACGAGAAAGTGAAACAAACAAACAAACCTGAAATCAAATATCTGTTGCCACGTTTCCAACACCAAAATATTATTTTGAAGCAGGTGCGATAAAATAGGCAATGCAATGAATACTAAAGCAAAAATTCTGCTTTGGAATTGAATACCCAAGAAAACAATTTATATTACCACAACCGTAACAATTGCAAAACCGCGTGAATAAAAGATTTGCTGAAATAATGAGATCGGTTTGAATTTTATTTAAAACAATAAAAAAATTGTTACAATTCATGTTTGAAAACATTATTTATCGTTGTAAATAAAATTTACAACAATAACAGATTGCTACCAGTACGCATGCGCATGAGATTCGGATTAAAAGAAATTGAATATGCAATTTGAACGCCTCTTTTCGACGCATTTGGTCCAACATTTTATGCGGACCTACATTTATGACGATAAAACTGTGTACCAAATTTTATCCATCTAGCTATTCAAGTTTTTGAGTTATAGTGTTCACATGACAGCGGACAGACAGACTTCCCGCGGACGGATTTTGTCCAAAATTTCATAGAAACCTACAAATTATGTTTAAAGACCACATACCAAATTTTATCCCCGTAGCTCTAATAGTTTTCGAGTTATCGTGTTCACAGACAGACAGACAGACAGACATGATGCCAAAATTGTGTTTTTCGGACTCTGGTAGGTCTAAAACGCGGAGATTCGTCAAAATCTCGAGTTCGAATTTTTTGACGATTACAATACTTTCTCTTTGTAACTTCGTATACGAGAAAGTAAAAATACTTCGATTGTGTTGTAGTACCAGCGACCAATGAGAACAATGGCTCAAGTGGCGCCTTTAATGGTGGCAATTTAACTTTACCTTTCAAACAACGCAACCCAGGTGCTTCATTCGTGAATTTTAATGCCTTGTAATTTGTGAAAACTTTATTCATACTTTCAACAACCACAACTGGATGCAAGCTATATTTAATTTTGAATTATACTGAAATGCAATACGATCAAGTTTTAACAATTGATTTTAATCAATTCATTTGCATGCGTAATCGATTATTGCCACGTTGTTCATTTCGATCTAATGCAGCAAAATCATTACGATTAGTATTGAACATTAAGAAACTTACAAAACATTAAAAAAATTGAACATTACGGAACTTCATAAAATTTAACAACAGCGCTCGAGCTTATATCGACGCATGCGCGACAACATTTCTTATTTTGTGAACTTCAATGTTCTATATTATTTTTCAATGTGATTACAATAAATTAAAAGTTCTTTCATACTCGTAGTAAATGACTAACAGTAAATAAAAATCCTTAATATAAAAAAAACTGATTACTCATAGAAAATGACTAACATTAAAAAAAATCCTTAATATAAAAAAGCTGATCACTCATAGTAAATGACTAACAGTAAATAAAAATCCTTAATATAAAAAAACTGATTACTCATAGAAAATGACTAACATTAAAAAAAATCCTTAATATAAAAAAGCTGATCACTCATAGTAAATGACTGACATTTAAAAAAATCCTTAATATAAAAAAACTGATTACTCATAGTAAATGACTGACATTTAAAAAAATCCTTAATATAAAAAAACTGATTTCAGACTCATAATAGATGGCTGAGTTTCCAAAATGTGATAAAAAATATCAAAATTGCACTGCTCTTAGTTTCGATGTTATTTATATATTTGGTATCCAAAATCTAATATGCTGCGTCGTTCTAAATATTGTTTCTGAAAGCTTTTTCTCCATCCCTTAGATTTTACATTAAAACGTTTGTTAAATTTCTGGAGATGGGTATTTCAAACAATACCAAAATTACAGACATAAATGCTTTTTCTTCCTTTTTTTTAAAAAAAAGATATTAATGTGATGTCCTTTTTCCATTCCTCTATCTCTCTCTTTTTGAATAGAAAAAGAATATTTTACGCTTTTGCGTGCAAATTTTGGTATAAGAATTCGATCATGAAATGAAACTAATAAAAACAGAGAAAGTGGTTCTTATATGCTGTGCAGAGACAAACATAGTTCCCGCTAGAGGCATTCTGACTAATACATTTTAAAGAAAGGTGACAGAAACCTTTCTTATTCTGGAACTATTTCGTTCGACATCTCATTGTGAGCCATTGTCATATCAATAGTTTATACTAAAAAATCGTAAAATTATTTATTAAAAATCTTTCTAAAAGTCATAAGCAAAAATAAAGCCAAAAATGAATTTAAGGCCAAATGAAAATTCCAAAGGGCAAGGGCTTCGAAAAAAGACCAAATTTCCAGAATTTGGTCTTAAATAGGCTAATATGGCAATCCTGCCTCTGTTTCCGAGGTCTATGCCGGGAAAACAACCCTGTTTACAAAAAGCAACCCTGCGTTAGGAGTTGCGTCAAGCATTTTATCAACCATCGCCAACTGTAGCTAAACATTAAAATATTATTAGCCCCCAACTTTTTTTTAATGGTCAGATCGAGTATTTCAATATCTTTAAGCATTCCCCGGACAACGCGGATCATTTTGCAAAAAACAGCTCGTAAATCGGTCCAGTAGTTTTTGAGTTTATAGCAACCACACATACAAACATTGCCTTTTATGTATATAGATTAAGGGCAGAGGTAAGGTTAAGAGCTAAATGACTCGAATTAATACCATTTACATGACTTATTTTTCATTTTACATTTTATTGCATTTTTAAAATAGTATTAGTTCGACGGCAAAACAAATCAGTATTGTAATAATTTCGCACTAACCTTTAAGGATGACTAAAAATTACATTCTGTAATAATCAACTTTTAAGTGGTATAGTTAATGAAGAGCATGAATTAAGTTGGGAAATCAAAATTCTGTAACTTTCCTAATTCCTTATGTTTTCTTGTTTCAGCATTACCAAATTTGATTTTACGCTTCGCGTACCTCATGGGATACGCGTAGCGTACGGGTTGCGCGATTCCCACAGATTGGGAATCTCTTCCGTAGACCTTTCGCTCCAAAATTGCCTATACATCTATAATTTTGGTGTGAAGACACATACACAATTTCATTTATCTAGGAGATTGCGTTTTTGAAAAATCATGTTCATATACCTACAGACAGAAATTACATTCTGAGAAGAATTTATACTAAAATTTAACATAATTTTTGGTTTTTCTGAAGAAGATGTAAAACAGATTGCAGCTTCTTACCAAGTTAAAGATGGTCCGAATGATTTGGGTGAAATGTTCGATAGACCTGGAGTACCTTCGGAGTATTTTATTGCACCTTTTGATACAAAAGAAGCAGCACTACTTTTTCATCCAATAATTTTGATCTTAACGCCATTTATACCTCAACTATTTAAAGCTCATCCATCCATCAGTTATAAAATTAAGTTATAAAATTGAGTTATGAAATTCATATATTCACGAATAAATTGACTGAAAGTCTTACCGAAGTTTGGTTACAGATCTACAATTCCACTGTTAATATCATATGTCAAATTTCTTCCATCTAGCTTTTTACTTTTTTGTGTTATTGTGTTCGCGTGCACATGGAAAGACAGTGAGACATTGACATTAACATTAACGCCAATGTATACCTCCGATCTCAGAACCCAAGGGGTTCCCTGTCAGTTGATGGGTATAGGTGGAAGGAAGATCATACCGTGCTCCCTCAGGGAGACATGATTGTCCTCACATCTGCCCTTGCTTCCGTTAAGTTGTCCTGACTCGCGTACGATGTGTCCAAAGGCAACAGAGCACAGAGGCTTTCTTGGATGCGTGGAGTTGAACACAAATTGGCCATATGGGGAATCGATTGGATTTACGAGGCCATAGGGTATAATTGAATTTTGAAGTGATGAACATTTATTAGTTATGGTATGAGAAAAAACAGAATACAATACGCTTGACATGAAATCGGCAAGAAAAAAATGGTAGCTTAATATTGGGAGAAATTTGTCTAAATTTGATGGAAATCTACAATTTTGGCGTTAAAACCACTCACAAAATTGTATTCGCCCAGCTCGTTCGCTGTGTCTATGATTTATCGTGTTGACAGACACCCAGATCGAAGGCAGACATCTTTTTCTGTCTTAGAGAAGGCTAAAATGTAGAGAGTCATCAGAATCTCGACGTCTAATTTTTTATTCTCACAGCACTTTCTCTATGTATTTTTCGTATAGACGAGTTTTCTGTTTAGTTTATTTGGAGTAATGTACTGTCTGTCCGCCGCTAGAATTGTCGCCGCCAAATTGCCTAGTTTACGACGGTTGCTATAGAAACAGATTATCGTAGGAAGAAACTATTTCTAGTAGGTAGAAGTTCATTTAAATGTGTTCCTCCGCAATCTGGCGCCAAGAATAAAAAAAAACTCCGACTTCCGTTGGATTCCTCCTATTCGAAATGGATATTTCCTAGCATAACCAGTTGCTATAGCGACCGCCGTAAACTAGACAATCTGGCGGCGACAGTTCTCGTGGTGGACAGACAGTAGAACTTTCCTTATACCCACCGACTTCCGGTGCAATGCTTCGTCAGTGGGATTCTTCAAAATTTCAACACTCTTTTGAAGACGTTAATTAATGTTCAAAGTAGTTTTCTAATGTTACGGCTTCATGTTACTTTGAAAATATTAAATTTGATGTTCCTATTGCTGTAGATCTCGATGTTCATCTAGTTTCAGAGTTTAATTTTGTAGAAAGGTTGCCATTATTGTTCGTCATCGCTCTTTTAGGCGACTTCTAAGGCTTGTTTGGTTAAATCAATTGAAACGATTTAGATAATCACTGGCTGTTAAATTCTTAACCAAAAGGTTTAGCTAATTACAATCGTTCCATTTGTAAATTAGCCTTTTTTAGCCGATTTAAAATAAAAAGAAGTAAACAAACTCAAAGAATACAGAATTCAACGCTTTTTGTATTGAAGAAAGAACTGATTTGTATTTGGCGCTTGATACAGTATCCAAATTGCTTTGGCGATTGTTTAAATCAGAGAGTTACGGGAAAATGGTCCGTAAATCAAAAATAAACATAATAACTCGTCCATATTAGAAAGCAAAGAGGGATTAAGTTGTCAAAATGAGGTGATTTTCATAAAAGTACCTGATAGAGGACTGGAACTAAATTTTTTCTACAATGAAAGCTGTAGAAGTTTCAAATAAATAAAAAATAATAAAATACTAAGAAATAAGAATAAAAGTTTTAAAACTGCCAAAACTGAAACATCTCTTTATTGAAATAATAAAATCATTAGGGAACAGAGAGTAGTAAGGGCCATTTAAGACCATTGAATATAAAATTTATATTTCTAGTTGGAATGAGCTATAACTGTCCCAAACCTTTCTTTGAGCACTTTTCTTTATGTTGATAATATTTTTAAAAAATTATCTGAGATATGCAAATTTCATATGACAACTAATTTTTAAGTCGATAATTTACAAAAATTTAAATATGTCGTGTAGTATGGGTCACACAAAAAAACACAAGGTTTAAAATAAAAACGAATAAATTTTTTGCCTAAAGCTGCATATATTTTGATTCTGTATTCAAATTAAAATATTAGAAGGAATTTTTCTTACATTTGCATCGTTATTTTATTAGTCATTTAATTTTAGTTATTTATTAGTTGTTTAATTAATTTTTGTTCTTTTCAATGTACTTTTAAGGGCACCGTAATGGTCGGATGTAGTCCTTTCAGACAATTTACCTCCCAAAACACTTGCAATTAAAATTAGTTTAGTTTAAATATATTAACCTCCCTTTTTGAAAAAACACGAGGGCTATTTTGGGACGCTCCTTGTGATTTTGAACCATGGTCAGATCACGAGGACGACGCATGATCCAGCGCTCCTCTCCAAACTTCCGCGCTACACAAGCGAGAGGGTGTTTGATCACTGCGTGCAACAGGCTCCATACACGGTGGAGTTACGGTGGAATGGGGTTTCGGTTCTGGAACCCTCCGGCCTCAAATCCGTTACCTTACTACTAGGGCACCACGCCCCTCCTTGCAGTTGAAAGTTTCATGGCATCCGAAAATCACTCTCCTCGACCCTCGGCTTCTTCTTCAACTTAGGCTTTTTTTCTTTGTAAAAAAGTTTGTTTTACTCACATGGCTTTACCCTACCGATGTGGGCACCACGAAATGTGGATGAGTTGCTCAGGTTTCATATGAAGGAACTCGCCCGCCTAGGGTTTTTTTCTTTGTAAAAAAGTTTGTTTTACTCACATGGCTTTACCCTACCGATGTGGGCACCACGAAATGTGGATGAGTTGCTCAGGTTTCATATGAAGGAACTCGCCCGCCTAGGGTTACATAAATGGGGGTTCTCTCAGTCCCTCCTCCAGTGATAGTACGTACCTCCTACGGGAGGGGTAGAGCCATGAGGCTGTGTTGACCATTAGGACCCACCTCAGTACTCGTTTCTATTGCAACGACTGTCATTCAGATTTCCCGTATGCCTAGGCAGGTCGGGGTGACTGTAGACTTATGGTTCCTCACATGGCTCATACTATCCGACCCACATTGAAAAGTAAAACATGGTGATGGCTAAAGTCGGTTAAAGGCAGCAAGATGAAACTTTCACGCCATATCTAAATAAAGTAAAATAAATAATGACACTAGTTTCATAGTTTTATTCTTACCCATAAAAGTGCAAGGAGTCGTGAAAAAGTATACGAAGCAACCACTTATAGGGTCACAAATAAAGAAATTTTTCTGAAGAACGAACCAAAGCAGTTCAGTCAACCAGTATCTCCATATGGCAGACTGATGCTATGGCTGTACTCTAGGCAAAATAATGGACTGCTTTCTACCTGCAGGCCCTAGAAACACTAGGTGACCCGTACTAATACGTTCCCCGAAGTGAAAATAGTCCTAAAACAATGAATACCAATTAAATATTAATTGGAGTGATTTTATTCTTCCATAATTACTGAAATGGAAGAATAAAATCACTCCAACGGTTCATGAGGATTTAGATTAAGAAGAGCATCTCGTTAATAAGAGTTTCAATAAATACTCCTTTTCCAGAAATATTTTCATAATAACTGATCAACAAACACTTTCAAAATATCCCTTTTAACATCTATTTATAAAGATGGTATTCAATGAACTATGTACAAACTTCTTTCGAAGTCAGTATCGCAACATCAAAACAGATCATATTAACATCTTTTACTTCATCTGTTGTTAAAAGCTGGTGATTGTTGTTTAGGATTAAATAAACATTCAAGAAAACTTATTTCGAAGGCAGTATCGAAAGATCAAAACAGATCATATTAACATCTTTTACTTCATCTGTTGTTAAAAGCTGGTGATTGTTGTTTAGGATTAAATAAACATTCAAGAAAACTTATTTCGAAGGCAGTATCGAAACATCAAAACAGGTCATATTAACATCTTTTACTTCATCTGTTGTTAAAAGCTGGTGATTGTTGTTTAGGATTAAATAAACATTCAAGAAAACTTATTTCGAAGGCAGTATCAAGAGCAATGTAGATCATTAACATATTTTTTACTTCATCTGTTGTTAGAAGCTGGCCGATTTTATTTAAGTTAAATAAACATTCAAGAAAACTTATTTCGAAGGCAGTATCGAAACATCAAAACAGATCATATTAACATATTTTACTTCATCTGTTGTTAAAAAACACAATGATTGTTGTTTAGGGATTAAATAAACATTCAAACTTATTTCGGCGGCGAGTATCGAAACATCAAAACAGATCATATTAACATATTTTACTTCATCTATAACGGTTAAAGCTGGCGATTATTGTTTAGGATTAAATAAGTCGAAGCTATTTCAGCGAAGGCAGAATCAGAAACATCAAAACAGGTCATATTAACATATTTTACTTCATCTACATTTAGAAGCTGGCGGTTGAACGTTTAGGGTTAAATAAACATTCAAGAAAACTTATTTCGAAGGCAGTATCAGAGCATCAAAACCAGATCATAATAACATCTTTTACTTCATCTGTTGTTAAAGCTGGCGTTGTTTAAGTTAAATAAACATTCAAGAAAGCTTATTTCGAGGTGATATCGAAACATCATCAAAACAGGTCATATTAACATCTTTTACTTCATCTGTTGTTAAAAGCTGGTGATTGTTGTTTAGGATTAAATAAGCATTTAAGAAAGCGTTATGTGTATCAGATGTTTGTCATGTTCCCATATCTTTCATCTCGGAAGAGAATTCCAGGAAAATAATGAAAGAAGACAGGAGTTTCATTTAATCCAGGGACAGATTATGCTGTCTCTTTATGGAAGCAGCGGAGATCAGTTGCAATAACTGTCACTTTTTCTGTCTAGTTGCCTTTTCTTCTAAAAGAACTGAGATAAGGTTTCTGTGTGGAGTCATTATTCTGTATACCTCGAATGGAAGAGGACATGATATAAGCCACATATATTGAATAGAGAATCAATCTAGTGGAATGCAAGAACATTGCAATGTCACAGATGAAGAATTATTTAACTGATAATCGAGGATTTGGAATGATTTATTTGACATTTCCCGATGTTAGCATACTTATTTTCTGATAATTTTTCATACATAGCTTATATTTCAGCGAATTTACTGCCCGCTGGAAGGCTAAGAAACAAATTTTCAACTAAGAATCAGTTTATGGGCTGGAAAAGCTTTACTCCCAAATATGAGGTTAATTTCTCTAAAAGATCCATATTTATGAAAACGTAAGAGACCATTTCTCTTGCTACTTGTTGATGCACTTTCTTCTTTCTTTTCGGTGCTTTCCTTCGACGTACAACATGTTCTGGGTATCTTTTTTAAGATCTCCGGTAAATTTCTTGGATGAAGAAATTGTTTCAGCCTCAGTTAATAAACATTCTTCGACTGAAGGTGACGCTTCGTCTTTAAGAGAAGGAGAAAAACTTTTGTAACCATCCTCAGTTGAGTAAAAATTCCTTATTTTGAGTTGGAGAAGAACTTTCATTCAAAGATGAGGAGAATCTATTGAAAATTCTTCTAGAATTTCTTTCTGTCTTTCACTTCGACGTTTCAACACTTTTGATCTCTTTCTTAAGATCTCCGGTGAACTTCTCGGCGCAAATTTTATTTCAAATTTAGTTAAATTCACCCACTGTTCTATCCTCAGTTGAATAAAATTCTTTACATTACAGGTTGGGAGAAAGAATTACATTCAAAGATGAAGTGGAATCTTCATATGAAAATCCTTCTAGGATTTCCTTTGTGTGTTTTCCTTCGACGTTTAACATTTTCTGGCTATCTTTCTTAAGATCTCCGGTGAACTTCTCGGCGCAAATTTTATTTCAAATTTATTAAATTCATCCACTGTTTGATCCTCAGTTGAATAAAATTCCTTATTCTGAGCTGGAGAAGAATTGCATTCAAAGATGAGGTGGAATCTTCATATGAAAATCCTTCTAGGATTTCCTTTGTGTGATTTCCTTCGACGTTTAACATTTTCTGGGTATCTTTCTTTTGGCGCAAATTTTATTTCAACTTCAGCAAATTTATTAAATTCATCCACTGTTTGATCCTCAGTTGAATAAAATTCCTTATTCTGAGCTGGAGAAGAATTACATTCAAAGATGAGGTGGAATCTTCATATGAAAATCCTTCTAGGATTTCCTTTCTGTGCTTTCCTTCGACGTTCAACACTTTTTGGTCATCTTTCTTAAAATCTCCGGTGAACTTCTCGGTGCAAATTTTTATTTCAAATTTATTAAATTCACCCACTGTTTCATCCTCAGTTGAATAAAATTCCTTATTCTGAGTTGGAGAAGAACTTTCATTCAAAGATGAGGAGGAATCCTCATGTGAAAATTCTTCTAGGATTTCCTTTGTGTGCTTTCCTGCGATATTCAACATTTTCTGGGTATCTTTTTAAAGATCTCTGGTAAATTTCTTAGATGAAGAAATTGTTTAAGCCTCAGTTAATAAACATTCTTCGACTGAAGGTGACGCTTCGTCTTTAAGAGAAGAAGAAAAACTTTTGTAACCATTTAAGATGATGCAAATAACTCCAAGTGAAATAGAAATATCGAACTTTAAGGTTAGTATTTCCTTCTGCAAACAAACACTCTTTGCGTCTCTCAACTCACTTTTCTTCTTACTTCCAAACTCTTCCTTCCGAACACCTGGACACCATTTTAGAGTAGACTGCATCTTTGAAGGCGTTCATTACACTTATTTCACAGTCGACCATTTTGTATTCTGTGAGATGTGATATTTGAAACTGCAATGCCTCCTCTGGCTCAGAAGTCAAAGAAAGCTGCACTTGGATTGGTTGATTTCCCCATAGTTATTATCATGCCTGGTTGGACTTCACTGAAGTTCTCGATGTTCCATTCGATGGAATGTAATTCCACGCCTATGACAGAAGTGATGGAACAAAATACAGGTATATGAATCGGTACCCCGATTCCTCTCATTCTGGAACCAGCCGTTAGTGTTCGTGCTAGCAAGTATTCACTCCTCCTATTAGAATAAACATCATCTTCTTCAACAAATTCTAGAAGACCTTTGCATCTATTTCGTTTAAATGAATCTTCTCTGCTTTTCTTCACTAGTTCTTTTCCGTAATGGTCCAGAAAAGAAAGTTCAAATGCTACTCTAACTATTTCAGGTCCGCTTCCATGTGGGTACCGTTATTGAACTCTTTTGTCTGTATATTTAAGTGCCACCTGGTCTTTTCCATTGATTTCACAAAGAAGGCGCGGCTTATCACCCATTTCCAAGGGGAAATGTAAATAAAATTTGTTATTTTCGAAGTAAAATTGAATTCTGCATTGAAGCCTTAGATGAAATTTACAGTGAAGACTACCGCATGCGAAGACCTGCTGCACTCCGGTACATACTTCTAAATGATTGGAAAGTAGTTTCTTTTTAATTTTATCATCAAAACTGATATCAATGCGCAGTCATTGAGCTTGTCGATGCTGCGTCCTGCTCTCTATTGTTATGATCCAACCAGGGTCGGATTTAGCCTTTGAACCGCACCGTGCAAAAGTAAACGATTGCGCCCCTATGGGACTACAATGTAAGCATTCTAAAAAAATAACGTCCAGAAAACAGTGTAACTCAGTAATTTACACAAATACTTCATAATAACTTTTCACTTAAAATATTTCATTTCAAAAAATAGTTTACAGTAGTATAATTCAGACGAATTTTTTTACGAACTTTTAGTTCAGAGAATTATCTAATTAACTCAGAAACATCTTAACTGCTACTTAGTTCATACTCAATCCCTAATATAACGAGGTCTGACCACCTTGTTTGAGATGTTGCTGTTCGCGAATAGTTCTTGATTATTTTTAGTTTGGAAAAACTACGTTCCCCAGATGCAACACTTATTGGAAGCGTTAGTAAAATTCTTAGAGCAATGCTTAAGTTTAGAGCAAAATTCACACAGGCATTGCCTTTTATATATATAGATTACTGGAGTAGTGTCTCGAAAGTTTTGTGCTCAGCGCGCCACTTCATTTACACGA
>BGPR01043268.1:0-12997 GCA_013235015.1 Araneus ventricosus
ACCAGAATGAGGGCAATGTCTGTCTACTTGGAATCCGTCGTTAAAAATTCTGACGGCATTCTTTGCGGTCTTATTTTCATTATTATTTCAGGAGCGTCTTACAAAAGCATCCATCATTCATTATATTCGAAAAAGAATTGGAGATAGCGCAGAACAAAAATTATTTTGACACTTTCGGGGGCTATCTCTTACTGTTAGTTGTGTGGGCAAGTTTCAAAGGTGTCGTGAAATGACATCCAGTAAATTCTGGAGACAATCACAACACATCAGCATTCAATTGGTCGTTAATTGGCCGAAAATATCGGTCTTTCTTTTTGCCATCAGATATATACCAGGAAAAAACCAGATCAGATCGTATCGCT
This sequence comes from Araneus ventricosus, assembly GCA_013235015.1. Classification (NCBI taxonomy): domain Eukaryota; kingdom Metazoa; phylum Arthropoda; class Arachnida; order Araneae; family Araneidae; genus Araneus; species Araneus ventricosus. The sequence continues at coordinate 363 of BGPR01043268.1, forward strand.
GATGGCAATTCGAAATACGTTGACGAATTGTATAGGAATCGCAAAACGGAGTAAGGCAACTACAATGACTGAACTGCTGGCTGCTTAAATTAAGTTATAAACTACATTTATGGCTAAAAAGATATTTTTCTCTTCGTTCCTTGTGATCAAGTTAAAGAAATAACATTTTAGTCTTTTCTCATTACTTTATTTGTGATAAAAAAAATTTATTGTCTAATAAAATTTTTATGCTCGCAGTGCCGTATCTACACATTTTCATGAAGAAATTAAAATTGAAGATTCGATTGAAAATTTTGGCTATCATTGAAGAATCCTTTGAATTCGTGAAAAATGTGTTGGCACAGTGCCGAGAAGTTATATCTCAATATCACAAACTATAATTTCTAATCATTTATAATATAAGAGTTTACAAAGAATACACCGTAACACAAATCTCTGAAATGATCTTGGGATTGATAATTTGCACATTAGTTGAAAAAGTAATAGATTGAAAAATAAAGCATACAAAAAGGGGAAGCGTTAAAAAATTGCCATTAATCACTCGATTAATTTGTACGTTCGTCAGGCGTGCTTCGAATTATCATGACATTTTTAAACTTAACCCCGTTTAAAAATGCAGTGGTAAATCTGATCACAGCCGAGTTCAAATAGGTATGAGGTTCAGTCATAGATGTTATAATTCCCTACAAAAAAGTGCACGGAATCCATAATCATCTCAGACGTTCTTACATACTTTTATTTGATTCAAAACGAAAACACATTCACAAAGAAAAGGTTTCATCTAATTACGTATGGAAACCCGGACAGTTAAGTGATGAAAAAACTTATTAAATTGACTTAAAGGTTGCGATTCATGAAATTCTATCTTTCTACCACCTGGTATGAAACTCCAAGGTTTTGAAAAATTCACTTGATAAGAAATGTATCACAGCATCGGACGAGTTGTCAAAATTTCTTATTTTTGAAATGAAACAATACGACTTTTAAAATTAACCTTTCCTTCAATACGAAGTAACAACAGAAATTTTATTAATTTCGCAAGCGCAGTTCGCATCTGCCAAGTTTTAATTTAACCTTTAAATGCTCTTTTTTCCAAAAAAGTTAAAATTGTTTTTTTTTTCACTTTCATTTTTTAAAGAAAACACGAGAAAAATACTTTTAAAAAGTTCTACTTTGTTTTAAATATGGTTTAAGGCTAAAAAACGGTTTTTTAACAGCTTGTTACCAATTGACAACACTGGGCTTTATTTCAGAAAACCAGCGGGAGTGTTCTCCCCTAAACTTTCTTGTATACTTCCCCAGAAAGGTGCCGTTTCCCCTCCCCCCCCCCCGCGTGGATAAAAAAATTCGAACCTACTGTTACCTAGAATCCGATGACTATCAAAAGGTTTTTCATTATAGTGATTGAAAAATATCTAGGTAAAGAATCCAATTCAAAGAGATGCGTACCGATTTTCCTCTCTTGCCGTCTCAAGGGCAAACTGAAGTAATTCGCTCCATAGCGTTCGCGTGCACAGAAGATTGCTTCCAGTACGCATGCGCGTGGAGATGCGGATTCTTTTCAAAAATTTTATACGGACCTACATTCATGACGATAAAACCAAATTTTATCCATCTAGCTATTCAGGTTTTTGAGTTATAGTGTTCAAATGACAGCGGACATACAAACAGACAGACTTCCCTTTGACGGATTTTGTCCGAAATTTGACAGAAACCTACAAATTATGTTTAAAGACCACATACCAAATTTCATCCCCGTAGCTCTGATAGTTTTCGAGTTATCGTGTTCACAGACAGACATAATTCCCAAATTGTGTTTTTCAGACTCCGGGAGGTCTAAAACGTGGAGATTCGTCAAAATCTCGAGTTCGAATTTTTTGACGATTACAATATTTTCCCTTTGTGTACTTCGTACACGAGAAAGTAAAAAATGTTCATAAAATTCTATAATATTAAACCGAAATGAATTTTAACAACTAATAATATGGGTAAGGAATTTCCTTCAACACTGTAAAATAAAATATGGTATTATCAAGCACAAAAGATGCCGCCTCAAGTGAAAAACATCAATTTATTTTCATTTTATTTTTCATCAGCACTCAGGCTGCCATCTATGTATTGTAAATTCATCTAATAAAATCTTCAATAGGTATCCTATTGGCAACAACAGGCACTAGAGCTTCAGTCTTATTCCCAAGATATATTAGTAGACAAAACTTGTTATGTTGCTTAAAGGCAACACTAGGCATTTAAGGGTTAAATTTGTTTCAGTAATAATGCGTCTTGCTCAAGGTTCACCGTCAAATAAGGATTATTTCGAATGTCTAAATAAAAAAAATGAGAAAGGAAACACCTGAAATAGGCTGACAATAAAGGTATTAATCACGCGAGAGCTATTTGGTACAATTATGCACTTTCTCTCTCTTTTTTTATGATAAAGTAATGATGATGTAAAAATGAAATCGCAAAGGAGAAATTTATCTCCATATACTGTTTTCTTTTATGAAGGGCTCATAATTACAGATGATGTCTTAATTACTCTTTTCAGAATCAGATAAAATCATAAAAGTGATTTAAAGCACCTTTTATTTATTGTTTCATGTGGTTTAGTGAGATAGCGACTCGCAAGAAAAAGATCCCACTCAAATGTATAGCTTCTGAGCTTTATCGTTTTTTTATCAGCAAGTAAATTAGCCGTACTTGAAATAAATGAATTATCACATTCTTTAATTTTCATTTATAAATTTATTTCAGTATTGATAAAAAGGTAGAAGAAATTTAAGACACTGATTTAAAAAGAATGCCAGGCTTGAAAACAAGGTTGTTTTGCAAAACATTTCATATTCGTAGAACCTTATTTAACTTTTCACCGTCTTCTCTATAAATTTTCTCAAAATTCATTATTCCTAAGAAAGTTATTCCTCTCTATCATTTTTTCTAAAGGAATTTAGGTTTACGAAATTTATGGACATTCTCCGAGTACGATTCTACCATTATATATTTTTTATTTAAAGTGGAGATTCATAATTTAAAGCCAACAGCTTCCAATTTCGCATCGGTAGAAAAATAAATTGAACCTAAAATACTCATTTGATCGTTTTTCAAGATGAATTTTTTGAACATGAAATGGATATAGATCGATCGAATTTAGATATTTCATATTTATCCGTTTCCATAAGATCAGTCATATTTTTGCACTTATGCAATCATTTCTGCAAATAAACTATTTTTAACAGTTCCAATACATTCATAATTCATCGTTACAACTCCAAGAATATACACACATAATTTAATTCTAATACAAACCGAATTACATAATTCGAAAGCAAAATTTACCTATTTTTATATTTAGGAATATTTCCGACTCCTTCATTCTCACGTAAGCTAAGAGTAATTAATCTTTCTACTTTTTCCGAAAATTTATTACATTTATTCTGATATTTTCAATTTTTTGGAGCCTAATATCATATCAAAATGAAACTATTTACTACAAAAATGTCATTAATCGTAGTCCAGATGCTCAGAGAAAGAGGTTTCGTATTTAACAGTTGCAATTAATATAATTTAACAAAACATATAAAAAATTAATTAAACTTTCGTATTAGACAGAATGGCGCGTATGCAGCAACTTCCAATAAAATATAAATACAGATAATAGAAAAGAAGTCAAGTCAGTTAATTTTCAGTTAATGAATAAATTCAGGCCACAGGGAATATAATTTTTGACTATGTAGTCATGCCTTTGACAGAAAATTTATCCATATTAGAACTCCGATGGCGAGTGGTCTTCGAAAAAGTTCGCCATTCGTTCTCTTCCATTTTGTTTTTTTATATTCTAATTGTTTTCTTTTATGTGTTTTAATTATTTTAATTATTAGAGAACGTATTTTTTGTTGTTTAATTCTATAGTGATTTGTTGGTTAATTGTAGGACAGTATTGTTGATGCAATCACTGGATGCTGCTGCGTTGGGCGCGCAAAAAGGTGTATTGTTATCGCTATTGTTTAATTCTTCTGTATTTTCTCCTTTTTCTGTTTTCTATTATCTGTTTTGTATTTAAGTTTCACAGAAACCCTTAAAACATGATAAATTTGTCACTGAAATACTGAACGTGAAGTTTAACCAGGATTTATTATAATTGAAAAACGACCACCTGCAGTGCAAGAATGTTTCATTGTATTTCAACAAATAAAAATCCTTCTTTCATTTCCAGTTAAAACGCCTATTTGCGAAAATTGGATAAATGCGATCCGACTTTTCGTATTCTATGCACTAAATTGCACCAAACATTACTGTGGTAATTCAAAGACTCAGTCGGAGGTCGGATATCCACATGAATACAACTTCTGTCTGCGAGTTCAAGAATTTCCATTCGGTTATATCCCCGTTCTTTCATAAACATTGACGTTAAAAAAGAATACCGCGGCCGATTCGTTTTGCATGAGCCATAGATAAAAATCAGTGGCATGCAATAATCACCCAGTTATTACACCAAGACGTAGGCCGTAGATCACTGGCTACTTACATAAACTTTGACAGCAACGACCCCTCAACACGCCACCACCAGTTGATTCTCGCTACTAGCATCGCCTAACCAGCTACTATCGGTCATCTCGGCAAGAAACTCTTAAACACCCATACCCTCTTTCGAAGATAATAGTCCAATTTTTAGTCTCCGGCCTGTTGTGTTTACTTTTTCTTTTCGTTTTTTCTCGTTTGGTGGAGTTCGCAATTATAGCACATCTTCACTCCCTTCCCTGTTTGGTTTTTCCAATCCTTCAACGACGGGGTCGAGCTTCCTTCTGAAGGATGGGGGCCTATTAAGATATTACAGCGGCAATTATATTCCACCTCACACAGATGAGCACTGGAAAGGTGCCGATTCCGAGACGAATGGGATGTTTCTGGTAGCTTCCGAAAATCTCACACTTTGCTGGGTTGATAAGTTAAGCTTTGGGCTTATTATTAATGGAATTAAAAGAGCCTTAGGAATACAGTTATTACCTTAAATGCGATTTGCTCATTTCGAAAGAAATTGAGAATTAAAATAGAGAATGTTCGATGCATATATTTGCGTAAGATAAACATTTTGATGACTTTTTAATTTAAATTGCTGTACTAATATTGCAATATTAGATTAATTTTTCTCAAAAAATATTGTTGCTATTTGAAAAATATTTGTGAGACGAATGAATTTCAGAATAAAAGATGGACCATCTTTAAAATAACCATGATTAAATGTATGAATCATATTGAACAAATAATGATCATTAAATGTATGAATCATATTGAACAAATAATGATCATTAAATGTATGAATCATATTGAACAAATAATGATCATTAAATGTATTGAATCATATTGAACAAATAAAGCTCATTAAATGTATGATATTGCTCTCAGTACCGATATTAATTTTAGTATAAAAAAATTCCAGTTCTTTTTTTAGCTTCTTATTTACACTGCCATGGAAACAAGAAAAGTTATTATGAAATAAAACGATACAGAACGGAATAAATTTTTTTTGAATAAGTTGGTTTGACATATTGATATTTAGAAAAAATAATAAATTTAATTCCTAATATTTTTATAAACACATGGAAGAAATTACTTTCATTTATGAAAGAAAAAATACGTTATATTAATTATAAGTTATAATATATTATACGTTATACCTAAATTTTTTAAAGTATGAAACACACTTTCCGTTTCAAATAATACATACAAAAATAAAAAAATAATAATTAATGTACCTTTAAATACATTTGAAAAGATATATACATTAATATATTTTTCAAATGATGATGTGAACCAAGAGTTGCAATTGTAAGAGAAATAATCCATTGCGCAATGGATTTCAGAATATCTCGCATCACAACAAACTAATAAAAATACAATAGAGTCTCTCTACAGCGAATTTCTCCCTATACCGAAATTTTTAATCGGAATGTTAAATAACATTCAAAATATTCTCCATATAACGAAGTGGTTGTCTCCCTATAACGAAGTGGTTGTCTCCCTATAACGAATTTTTTCAGAGGTTTATCTTTTCGATTTTTGTCATTTTTGAAGAAAGTTGATAGTTTCTGTGCAACCAATTCGCTCACACGTGCCTGTTTCTGGAACCACTCACTCTTAAAATGTGAAAATTTTTCTGAAAATTTAACATCACGAAATGCAAAGAAATGTAAAATAACGGAATTTTGCAAGTAAAATAAACGTAAGTACATACTAGTACAAGCTATTCTCTATATTGGTGAATTGTCTTCACTTCTGAGCATTTTATTTATACAATAAAAATTAGTATAATTTTAACAAATTTATAATATATATTACTTCATTTTTAATTGAAAATCATAATTAAATACCTTTGAACTTATCGCACCTATTGAAAAGTTTGGACCATTTACTTAAATAACAGCAAAAATCTCTAATCTCCGTATAACGAAATTTTCTCTATAACGAATTTTTCAATTGGAACCAAGCGATTTCGTTATAGGGAGACTCCACTGTATTTCTAATTTAGTCCGCCTTACTCACATGGTTGAGTTCAGACATTCCTTCTCTATGCATCTCATTCCTTAGGACGTCGTATGGGACAAACAGATTTGCTATTAAATATCATTTTTTTTCTCCTCTCTGCACATCCGACGTTAACCTCAAGCGGATTTTTTATTTATTTTTTTTTAAATTAACATAAGTGCTTATATGTAGACTACCGTAGAGTCCAATTTGTGTCATTCTTTATAATTTTTTAAAGTTTTAGTTATTTTTCCATCTTTATCACTGGTTCCTACGTCGCCAAAACTTCTTTCATTAATATTACTGCCTTCTGCAACTACTGGACAAATAGTTATTCAACAGCAGAATTCGTCAAAAATTTTAGTTAAATTCTTAAATATTCAAAAATTGAAACAAATTTTGAGATTTGTCAGTAACTTTGACTTATGCACCCACTGATAGTATTACAAAATACTTTCACACATATTTAAACCGGTCACGTAGATGTACGCTTTTTCAGCGACACGCACACGTACGGCGCAAAATGTGTTGAAGTCAGTGAGCAGTAATGTAGAATATGTCTCGTTTGCTACATAGAAGTGGAAGTGTAGACAGTTCGCAAAATTTTTATCTGGTATAATTAGTACGTTATTAATTTATAATCCAAATACTTACTCTGCTTTCTTTTTTCTTTTAAAATTTGCACGTATGATTATGGTTCCAATTACTAAAATCGAAGTTTTAATAAGGTTCCAGATATATGAATATAATAAATTAAGTTGCAATACTATATTTCATCAATATTCTTTGCATATAAATCAGCATTGCATTTTAAAAATCATTTATAATCTAGACAGAGCACTTTTAACATGGGACATATTTTACAGATGGCTGAAAACGCTACTCAAAATCCAGATGCTATTCTCATTAGTAGCCATTTTAGATACAACGATGATTATGTGAAAAATATCAAATTGAACGTTTTATACATTTTTCAGAGAGCATTGACAAATCGCGATATGTTTAATTTGCTAACGATTAATAAAAACCCAAACGTTATATTTTGCGTTACTGTTACAAAATATAACATTCTATGTCTTACCATCATCTCCTTTACAGTCATCATCATTTAAGCGTTTCGCTTCCTTTTTTCGCATAAAACGTATTCCTAATCGTTTCTCCAAATTATGACAGAACGCAAAACCCATGTATTCAATGGTACCCATGCATTGAAATAACCAATTAATTTTACCCCCATACAATATAAAAATAGTTCTGCAATGTTTCACATGGCGTAAATCATGCTTTTCTTAAAATCATCTACGTCATTTTCAAAGAAATTTCTGCTTAATTATAATTAAACGGGCTTCGATGTGGTTTTGAAAATTTAAAGAAAACCGCTTTTATTCCATAATACACTAGAGAGTCAAAAATGATTAATTCTATTCAAAGATATGGATTTCTTTTAAAACAAAGAATAGGAACGACTAATACGAATTCGTTCCTATCCTTTCGAATGATTTCGTATTAAAGGAAAATTATTCCCATGAAAGGATAATACGAATAGGAAGGACAAGCCCAATCTATGAAAATTTGAAATTCTACCTATAACATGAAATATTAACTTCCTTAGCATGGAGACAATATATGCTTAGAGCTGTATAAAAATACAGTCGGACCTCTATTTAACGAAGTCGCTAAATCCCGAAAAAAGTTCGTTAAATAGAGATTCACCTTTTAAAATACTCTAAACTACACAAATCAGATTTTAAATTCATAAACACTGAATTAAAAAAGTTATTAAAAAGTAATTAATCACACCTTTATTTTGTAAATATATTTGTTTTATATATTTTAACCATCAAAAAGAAATCTGCACGGAAAACAAGAATAAAACAAAACATTGTCCGGGAATACACTGCATTTTCAATTAAAAAATAATTTTATATTAAAATTAATGAATTTTAGCATTTCATCATACGAAGGTTTGTTGATTTCTGCATCATGATCATTTCCATCTTCATCATCTTCGTCTTCCGCAATTCATTGCTGTATTGTTTTTATTTTTCACACTGTCCACTTCAAAACTGCCTCATCCACATCTTCATAGACTTATGCTTTTAAAACGTTTTGAACAAGAATTCGATGAATCATAATTTTGTATCTTATCACGATTTTTTTTATTATGGTTGACAAGCTGTTTGAAGGAATACCAAGTTTTAAAGCAATATCCTTTTTTTTTTCACGCCTTTATCCACCTCATAAAGAATTAAATTTTTTTCTTCGATGCTCAAGCACTTTCGCTTTGACATTTTCCAGCTTCAAGGTCATTGATCACCATAAAATGTGTTAAAAGAAAGAATAAGTTTGAAATGTTTAGAAATATTTTGAGGAATAGGGACAAAAAAAAATATTGGATCACAAGAAAAAGTTCGTTGAATAGAGAATGCACTTCGCTATTTGTAGGTTATTTTACGAAGAAATTCCTAAAATGTTCTTGATTCCAAGAAAAAGTTCTCAAAATAGAGAAATTCGCAAAATAGAGTTTCGTTAAATAGAGGTCCGACTGTATCTACATAATAGAAATGCATATTTCTTTCACGAAATTTGTTGAGATAGAAAATGAAGGAGAGGTGGGATCCATCTTGAGCCATTCTACTTAAATTAGCACAACTCCACCCAGCGGTGGGCATTGCGTTACTGTGATTCGAGCTAAATTGATTTGCAAATTGGATTAATAAAAAATAAAGAGAATGCATAACTCTTTACCAATAGGAGTGTGAGATTGCATTCGTCAAAATGCTGACCTATTTCTCAACATGAGCCAGTTGAACTAGTTCTAGGAGGACCTACTCTCTTGCTAAATCTGAACACTAAAAGAATTAATCTGAAGATGATGCAACATTCTACCGCCACATCCATCCACAAAACTAATTATGCTTTAAAATGCTGGTAAATTTGCGAACTACTAAAGTGCGGCGATGCGAATTCTTGTGTGCTGCGTCATGAAATGAAAAATATAAGTATTCTTTTAATCATTAAATATGAAATGCAAGTTTTTCTTTGCATTGTGAATTTATAAACAATAAAAAAATGAATTCAATCTGGAAAAAAGTTAAAAATTATTAAATAAAATGAACACACGAAACAAAAATTAAGTATTTACGTTTTTTGCCTAAAAACAACGTTTTAAACTTGCGTTTAGAGAAAAATTCAAGCTTTATCAGAGGCAACTAAGCGTAGTCTGGGCTATTCAAACAAGACATCAAGGGAAAAGAAATCGGAAACACTGCCCCAACCACTTTTTTGCCATTAGTGGCACATGCGCAGAAGGAGAGTCCTATTGAAGGGTTAGTGCTTTATTCTTTATAGGATCGATCTTAAAAGGTCTTGCATTATGCTTAAAAGTGGTGTTCTCGAAAATTACTTCAATAATTTTCAATTTTTGCTCAATAAACATGGATACTTATTGTTGGTCGGATAATTCTGGTAAGGACCATGACTGAACCAGAATACTTGCAGACGTGGTTTTTAAAATTCTTCATACGATATCATATTTCCATTTTGATTCAATTAGGTCATTAAATTATATCATCAGCAAAAAAATTTTGCGATTTTACGAAAGAAATAGTAAAAATGTTGATGTCTATTCAGGCATTTGAACGAGGGCTACAAAATTTTTCATTGCCGTTTTATGATTTATTATGCTATTTCTAGAAAATGAAATCTGATGATAGTACTCTAATATTTTCAAGAAGAACAAGCGTATTCGAACGTTTACAATTCTGGCCATAAGCGGGGTTATTACGCTTGAGATTTTTGTATTACTTAATGCTCATAATGTTATTTTCTTAAGGTCCTCCAATAATAATGAAATCAGCGTGCTGCACCATGCAGAATTTTGACAAGTTCTAACAATTTACTAAGGCTTTTCCCGCTTAAAATAATTCAAACAAATCTGAAAAGCGAAGAATTTTGGGATTTTTCTGGAACCATCTTTATATCCTTTTAATTATAAGCAATATTATAAACACTAATGAAAAAATTAAAATAAACGTAAAAACTCGTGCAAATGGTTCGTTTGCAACGGTGCAATAAAAAAAAGAAATTTATAATCTTTTGCCAGGAAATTACAAGTGCATTAAATATGCACTTATTCATAAAGGGAAAATAAATGTTTCTTTTTTTACAAAATCAAATCTAACAAACTATCAAAGATAACATAATCCATTTAAATGCCAATTACAGCAGATTCAAGTCCCCCTGAATTTGCGCAGATCATCGAAGATTTTCAAAATGCAATATCGTTTTAAGAAACTAATTTGATGCAAGTATACCTCTACAATTAGATGCTTTGAAATGTAACTTCTATGATAAAAAAAAAAAATCCTTACGTCGCATTTGTAAAAGCCAACAAGATTGTTTTGCTATGCTTTTCAATATTTGTGAAGACTTACTCCCGAAGCGGTAAAAAACAGTGAAGAAATGCTGATTTATAGTTTGTAAAAGCGAATGGATTTAAAATTAACTCATAGGATTATTTATGGATCGTCAGTTAGTTTGTAAAAACACACACAAAAAAATTGCAAGTCAATTATAGTGCATGCATAAGCTCTACCCGCCTTCCTTCGGAATAAATATCAAAGCTTTTATGCTTCTATTAAAGGAGAACTATCACCTTCGATTTAAATCTGAAAGCCTGCTTCTCATTTATAAAAGTTGTATTACGTATATGAAGTTGTAGCTCCGAGGCAGATATTTCATCGGATGATTGGAATATTTTTATAAATTATCGGCGATATTGAAGGGAACACGTGAATGTGAAAACAATAATCATATTCAATTACAGTTTCGAAGAACAGATAACGAATGCTGAATTATTCAACAGATCTGTGAATAGATTCGTATTTAAGAAAGTATTAAATCGTAAGCCTTTTATTATAGCATTTAGATTTTATGCGTTTCTTTTTTTGTTTGTAATCCTGGCTTTTCTTGACTCGTATCAGCAGAAAACTAATGAAGCTCGATTTGCATCTCCTCTTCTTTAGTTTGAGCCGTAAGAGATTCGCAGAAACGTACATTTTGCAATATCCGTAATGCAAGTGCGGATGCCGCCGAATAAAATAGAGCGAATGAGAAACGGGCAGCACTTACCTGAAGAGAGGCAATGACCCATCTCCTGGCCCTTTGAAAAATATCTTCATCGGACCAATCAGGGTGCTCTTCTTGTATTTGCTTTGCAACTTCATTATGCCATCGAAAAAACACAATTCCAAATGCGAGAAGTGCTGGGTTTTGATTTGACCTTGGATCACCTAATACTAAGAAGAAAAACGTGAATTCATTACAGCGGTTTGTTAAGAACATAATTCATTTTATTTTGATATTTCAATTAAAATGGCCTCCTTAGTCCTCCGAAACAGTTCTTTATAGCATAATTCAATATTTATTTATGGTATTTTTTACCAAAAATAAATTTAAGTGCTTAAAAATATTTTGCCACTCTAAATCATTAAGTCTACGGCTGTTTCTACTTTCATAAAAGTAAAGCTATTATTTCAAGCGGTATTATTTACATCACTTTAATGGAAATAAATATAGTTTAGTCACAGCTAGGGTTGCCATAATTTTGCCAAGCATTGATACGGGACGTTTTAGTGCTAAATAAATAAAGCATGAAAAAGTGGATAGGAAATGGTTTATTTTACTCTGATTAAAATAAAAATCAACAATGTTTAAGCATTCTAATAAAAGGAACACGTAGAATAATAAAAAGAGATGCGAGGCTTATCCTTTTTAGTCCAGTCATATTTGTATAAAGTTTATTTTACTCTTAATTATATTATTTTTTTCACGTAATTATAAAATTGGACACAAGTCATTTTAAAATTATAATGATAAATAAAAATTGCTTCGATTGTCTCCATTGGCAGTTTGTTTCTTTCGTCCGCCCATTGAGTTGGCATTAGGGAAAATATTCTCAAAACACATTTGCACTGTAGGCTGGAATGGCAAATACGTATTGGCATAGCTTTAGTAGATTTCCGATCAATATACTTTGCACTCCAAAAAACTTCAACCATTTCTTTTCCATATTCAATGTCATAGTAACTTCGCAATTTTGTTTGGTATTA